>JAVTVY010021183.1:0-77338 GCA_036873755.1 Hanleya hanleyi | reverse complement strand
ATACTGGTCAAACTGCTCCACCTAGTAAAGCCTACATTGACTAAGATACTGGTCAAACTGCTCCCCTTTAGTAATGTCCACGGTTACTAAGATACTGGTCAAACTGTTCCACCTAGTAAAGCCTACATTGACTAAGATACTGGTCAAACTGCTCCCCTTTAGTAATGTCCACGGTTACTAAGATACTGGTCAAACTGTTCCACCTAGTAAAGCCTACATTGACTAAGATACAGGTCAAACTGCTCCCCTTTAGTAATGTCCACGGTTACTAAGATACAGGTCAAACTGTTCCATCTAGTTAAGCCTACATTGACTAAGATACTGGTCAAACTGCTCCCCTTTAGTAATGTCCACGCTTACTAAGATACTGGTCAAACTGTTCCACCTAGTAAAGCCTACATTGACTAAGATACTGGTCAAACTGCTCCCCTTTAGTAATGTCCACGGTTACTAAGATACTGGTCAAACTGTTCCACCTAGTAAAGCCTACATTGACTAAGATACTGGCCAAATTGCTCCCCTTTAGTAATGTCCACGGTTACTAAGATACTGGTCAAACTGTTCCACCTAGTAAAGCCTACATTGACTAAGATACAGGTCAAACTGCTCCCCTTTAGTATTGTCCACGGTTACTAAGATACTGGTCAAACTGCTCCCCTTTAGTAATGTCCACGGTTACTAAGATACTGGTCAAACTGCTCCCCTTTAGTAATGTCCACGGTTACTAAGATACTGGTCAAACTGCTTCCCTTTAATAACGACCACAGTGACTAAGATACTGGTCAAACTGCTCGCATTTAGTAACGCCCACATTGAATAAGATGCTGGCCAAACTGCTCCCTTTAGCAACGTCCACAGTGACTAAGATACTATTCAAACCGCTTCCACTTAGTAACGCCCACAATGACTAAGATGCTAATCAAACTGCTTCCACTTAGTAAAGCTCACGGTGAGTAAGATACTGGTCAAATTGCCCCCTTTTGGTAACGTCCACAGTGAATAAGATACTGGTCAAACTGCTCCCCTTTAGTAACGCCTACAGTGACTAAGATAATAGTCAAACTGCTCCCATTTAGTAACGCGCACGGTGACCAAGATTCTGGTCAAACTGCTCTCACTTAGTAACGCGGTCAGTGACTAAAATACTGGTCAAACTGCGCTCACTTAGAAACGCGGCCAGTGACTAAGGTACTGGTCAAACTGCTCCCTTTTAGTAACATCCACAATGACTAAGATACTGGTAAAACTGCTCCCAGTTAGTGACGCGTACAGTGACTAAGATACTTGTCAAACTGCCCCCATTTAGTAACGCCCACATGAATAAGATACTGTCCAAACTGCTAGCACTTAGTAACACCCACAGTGACTAAGATACTGGTCAAACTGCTCCCATTTAGCAAAGTCCACAGTGGAAAGGATACTAGTAAAATTGCTCCCCTTCATTAACGGCCATAGTGACTGAGATACTGGTCAAACTGCTCCCCTTTAGTAATGTCCACGGTTACTAAGATACTGGTCAAACTGTTCCACCTAGTAAAGCCTACATTGACTAAGATACTGGTCAAACTGCTCCCCTTTAGTAATGTCCACGGTTACTAAGATACTGGTCAAACTGTTCCACCTAGTAAAGCCTACATTGACTAAGATACAGGTCAAACTGCTCCCCTTTAGTAATGTCCACGGTTACTAAGATACAGGTCAAACTGTTCCACCTAGTAAAGCCTACATTAACTAAGATACTGGTCAAACTGCTCCCCTTTAGTAATGTCCACGGTTACTAAGATACTGGTCAAACTGTTCCACCTAGTAAAGCCTACATTGACTAAGATACAGGTCAAACTGCTCCCCTTTAGTAATGTCCACGGTTACTAAGATATTGGTCAAACTGTTCCACCTAGTAAAGCCTACATTGACTAAGATACAGGTCAAACTGCTCCCCTTTAGTAATGTCCACGGTTACTAAGATACTGGTCAAACTGTTCCACCTAGTAAAGCCTACATTGACTAAGATACAGGTCAAACTGCTCCCCTTTAGTAATGTCCACGGTTACTAAGATACTGGTCAAACTGTTCCACCTAGTAAAGCCTACATTGACTAAGATACAGGTCAAACTGCTCCCCTTTGGTAATGTCCACGGTTACTAAGATACTGGTCAAACTGTTCCACCTAGTAAAGCCTACATTGACTAAGATACAGGTCAAACTGCTCCCCTTTAGTAATGTCTACGGTTACTAAGATACAGGTCAAACTGTTCCACCTAATAAAGCCTACATTGACTAAGATACTGGTCAAACTGCTCCCCTTTAGTAATGTCCACGGTTACTAAGATACTGGTCAAACTGTTCCACCTAGTAAAGCCTACATTGACTAAGATACAGGTCAAACTGCTCCCCTTTAGTAATGTCCACGGTTACTAAGATACAGGTCAAACTGCTCCCCTTTAGTAATGTCCACGGTTACTAAGATACTGGTCAAACTGTTCCACCTAGTAAAGCCTACATTGACTAAGATACAGGTCAAACTGCTCCCCTTTAGTAATGTCCACGGTTACTAAGATACTGGTCAAACTGCTCCCCTTTAGTAATGTCCACGGTTACTAAGATACAGGTCAAACTGTTCCACCTAGTAAAGCCTACATTGACTAAGATACAGGTCAAACTGCTCCCCTTTAGTAATGTCCACGGTTACTAAGATACTGGTCAAACTGCTCCCCTTTAGTAATGTCCACGGTTACTAAGATACTGGTCAAACTGCTTCCCTTTAATAACGACCACAGTGACTAAGATACTGGTCAAACTGCTCGCATTTAGTAACGCCCACATTGAATAAGATGCTGGCCAAACTGCTCCCTTTAGCAACGTCCACAGTGACTAAGATACTATTCAAACCGCTTCCACTTAGTAACGCCCACAATGACTAAGATGCTAATCAAACTGCTTCCACTTAGTAAAGCTCACGGTGAGTAAGATACTGGTCAAATTGCCCCCTTTTGGTAACGTCCACAGTGAATAAGATACTGGTCAAACTGCTCCCCTTTAGTAACGCCTACAGTGACTAAGATAATAGTCAAACTGCTCCCATTTAGTAACGCGCACGGTGACCAAGATTCTGGTCAAACTGCTCTCACTTAGTAACGCGGTCAGTGACTAAAATACTGGTCAAACTGCGCTCACTTAGAAACGCGGCCAGTGACTAAGGTACTGGTCAAACTGCTCCCTTTTAGTAACATCCACAATGACTAAGATACTGGTAAAACTGCTCCCAGTTAGTGACGCGTACAGTGACTAAGATACTTGTCAAACTGCCCCCATTTAGTAACGCCCACATGAATAAGATACTGTCCAAACTGCTAGCACTTAGTAACACCCACAGTGACTAAGATACTGGTCAAACTGCTCCCATTTAGCAAAGTCCACAGTGGAAAGGATACTAGTAAAATTGCTCCCCTTCATTAACGGCCATAGTGACTGAGATACTGGTCAAACTGCTCGCACTTAGTAACGCCCACATTGAATAAGATGCTGGCCAAACTGCTCCTCTAGTAACGTCCACAGTGACTAAGATACTGGTCAAACCGCTTTCACTTAGTAACGCCCACAGTGACTAAAGTACTAGTCAAACTGCTCCTCCTTAGTAACGCTCACGATGACTATGATACTGGTCAAATTGCTCCCTTTTAGTAACGTCCACAATGAATAAGATACTGGTCAAACTGCTCCCCTTTAGTAACGCCTACAGTGACTAAGATAATAGTCAAACTGCTCCCATTTAGTAACGTCCACGGTGAATACGATACCGGCCAAACTGCTCCTCTAGTAACGTCCACAGTGACTAAGATACTGGTCAAACCGCTTTCACTTAGTAACGCCCACAGTGACTAAAGTCCTAGTCAAACTGCTCCTACTTAGTAACGCTCACGGTGACTATGATACTGGTCAAATTGCTCCCTTTTAGTAACGTCCACAATGAATAAGATACTGGTCAAACTGCTCCCCTTTAGTAACGCCTACAGTGACTAAGATAATAGTCAAACTGCTCCCATTTAGTAACGTCCACGGTGAATACGATACCGGCCAAACTGCTCCTCTAGTAACGTCCACAGTGACTAAGATACTGGTCAAACCGCTTTCACTTAGTAACGCCCACAGTGACTAAAGTCCTAGTCAAACTGCTCCTACTTAGTAACGCTCACGGTGACTATGATACTGGTCAAATTGCTCCCTTTTAGTAACGTCCACAATGAATAAGATACTGGTCAAACTGCTCCCCTTTAGTAACGCCTACAGTGACTAAGATAATAGTCAAACTGCTCCCATTTAGTAACGTCCACGGTGAATACGATACCGGCCAAACTGCTCCTCTAGTAACGTCCACAGTGACTAAGATACTGGTCAAACCGCTTTCACTTAGTAACGCCCACAGTGACTAAAGTCCTAGTCAAACTGCTCCTACTTAGTAACGCTCACGGTGACTATGATACTGGTCAAATTGCTCCCTTTTAGTAACGTCCACAATGAATAAGATACTGGTCAAACTGCTCCCCTTTAGTAACGCCTACAGTGACTAAGATAATAGTCAAACTGTTCCCATTTAGTAACGCGCACTGTGACTAAGATACTGGTCAAACTTCTCCCATTGTTATTGTTGCTAAGAAGGATGGGACAAGATTTTGCATAGACTTTAGAAAAGTAAACCAGGTATCAATATTTGATGCAGAGCCCATGCCAAACACAGAGGGTATTTTGGTAAGTTAGCCAGTAGCAAGTTCTTCAGCAAAATTTATCTTACTAAAGGTTATTGGCAAATTCCATTGGCCGATAGCGCCAAAGAGAAGACGGCTTTTGTGGCACTCGAAGGTTATGCCTTTCGGTTTGGTGAATGCTTCAGCCTCGTTTAACCGTATGATGCGGAAACTGTTGAATGTAATTGAAAATGTCGAGAGTTACATAGACGACATAATTGTATACACGGAAACCTGGGAAGAGCATATTAGGGTGTTAAGAGCAGTGTTACAGGCTTTACGTTAAGCTAACCTGACGGCCAGACAGACAAAATGTTTGGTTGGATGTTCCTCCTTGGAGTATTTAGGGCATCAAGTGGGTCTGTTGCAACCGGAGAGCAGCAAGGTGGACAAGATTTTGAATGCTCCCAGTCCCATCACTAAGAAGCAGATAAGATCCTTTTCAGGTTTTGCATACTACTATAGGAATTTACCTTACTAAAGGTTATTGCTCCCTTTTAGTAACGTCGTTACTAAGTAACGTCGGGACTCGTGATATACACAACTCTCACTCCTTAGCAAATCTGTCTTATGTAGTATTGTCCACAGCAAATAGAATAGTGCCCAAACTGCCTCAATGAAGTATTTACCTGTATATAACTCTGATAATTTCTTTAGTATTTTTTTCAACGTTTTCCATAATTGCACACACATTTACATAAATGTCTGAATTTGAATATTTTCATATTTTTTAGATTTGATAACTCTTTGACTGGTAAGATCTACTGTTTCCAAAGATCTTTGAGTTCGAGACTACAATTAAAGTGGATGGAGGCAGGGTCGTAACAATGTCATTATATGTTAGTTTGGAGGATGACATTGTGTGTGTCGAAATTCTGCAAAGCCCTGCTTCCATTTGAACTGCTGTCAAGTGGAATAATTGCGAGAGAAGATGAAGAACAGTAGTAGTTTAAGAGCAATCACCTGTAATGTACGGTAACTTCCGTTTACCTTTGGCTCTTTTGTGAAGTCACTTCCATAAAACATTTTGGTTCGAGAAAACTAGACTCAATTACTACCATGCAGTCACTTGAGTGATTGAATAACTCAACAAGAAAATTCATATGCTTACTATTTCGAGAAAAATATTTCATTTTTACTGAGCGAGAATCAATAAATTCATTGACTGCAATTCATATCATTGTACAAAACAATACTCACATCCAGTCTTACAAGCCTGAAATTACTTAACTTACAAATAATAACAAAGTTTAATGGCTTGAATCTCCATCCCCATTAATATGATTAATGAAAGGGTTCCTGCCTTCATTAGACAAAATACACACATTTCTAAATTAATTAGATGATTTGGAGGCATAGGAAGAAGTGGTGCAAAAGGGCATATTCGCATTTCTGTGTGAAAACATTTCTGGGCAGGAATGTTCAGAAAACGGTCAGAAATGAGCCCAGAAAGGCAAAGAATTAGAGGACCCCATATTCTATCCTGTCAACATCTTCCTACACTCCAGTACATAAGTCCCAATCACGACATGTAGAAGCAACCATGATATCAACCATATGTGGCAATATATGTGAAAAACGTGGTGTTGGTGTAAAACATCGGGGTTTTTTCGTTTGGTCGATCAAGTGTTTGTCTTAAATAATGTGTGTCCCTAAATGTTATTTATTAAATGTTCTACATGTTAAAAGAGGAGTTTTGCGTTATGTGTTCCCGGCCAAGTACCTCAATAGAAAAATGACCTGGCGACATACTGGTCAAAGTGCTCTCCTTTAGTAACGTCCACAGTGAGTAAGATACTGATCAAACTATTCCCATTTAGTTACGTCCACAGTGACCGAGATACTGGTCAAACTGCCACTACACTGTCCACTGTGACTAAGATACCATCAAACTGTGCCATACAATGTCCACACTTACTAAGACACTGGTCGAACTGCCCAATACAATGTCCACAAAGACTAAGATACTGGTCAAACTGCCCCATACATTGACCGCTGTGACTAAGAGGCTGATCAAACTGCCTACATACAATGTCCACATTGGCAATGATAGTGGTCAAACGGCCCCACTTGCAGCATTTCTAAGTTTTGTGAAGAGGAAAACATCTAGCTGCTATGCGACCATAAAAATGTCACACAGTGATGCTTAGCATTGTTTGGGGGAAGGGAGGTAATACTCATGGGTCGATGTTCTCTAATCTAGCTCACTCCTTTGTAAAATTAAAAGTGGAGATATCTGATGTAATATTATTGTCCACAATGACTAAAATATTCATAAACTGCCTCCATGTCACTGCTTGTAGTATTGTGGACAGTGACTAGGCTACTGGTCAAACTTCCTCTGAAAGTATTGTACATAGTGACTAAGATACTAGTCAAACTGCCCTAATGAGGTACTGTGCACAGTGACTAGGCTACTGGACAAACTGTCCCATATCCTATTGTGCACAGCGACTAAGATACTTGTCAAACTGCCCTCATGTAGTATTGTCCACAGTGATTAATATACTAGTCAATCTGCCCTTGAAAAGTACTGTGCACAGTGACTAAGATACTGGTCAAATTGCCCTTATGTGGTATTGTCCACAGTGACTTAAGATACTGGTAAAACTTTCCTTATGTAGTATTGTCCACAGTGAATATGATACTGGTTAAACTGCCACCATGTAGTGTTGTTCACAGTGACCAAGATACTGGTCAAATTGCCCCTATGTAGTATTGTCCACAGTGACTTAAGATACTGGTAAAACTTTCCTTATGTAGTATTGTCCACAGTGAATATGATAATGGTTAAACTGCCACCATGTAGTGTTATTCATAGTGACCAAGATACTGGTCAAACTGCCCTTATGTAGTATTGTCCAGTGGCTAAGATACCAGTCAAACTGCCCCCTGAAAATATTGTCTACAGTAATAAGATAATCACCAAACTGCCCACATGTGGTATTGTGCACAGTCACTAAGATACCAGTCAACTGCCCAACAGAAAGTATTGTGCAGTGACCAGGCTACTGGACAAACTGCCCCCTATACTATTGTACACAGTGGCCAAGATACTGGTCAAACTGCTCTTATGTGGTATTGTCCACAGTGACTATGATACTGGTCAAACTTACCTTCTGTAGTATTGTCCACAATCCCAATGACTACGATACTGGTCAAACTGCCCTTTGTAGTATCGTCCACAGTTAATACGATACTGGTTAAACTGCCACCATGTGTTGTTCACAATGACTAAGGTACTGGTCAAGATACCAGTGAAACTGCCCCCTGGAAGTATCGTGCACAGTGACTAATATACTGGTAAAACTGGCCAACAGGAAGTATTGCGCACAGCGACTAGGATACTGGTCAAACTGCCCTTTGTAGCATCGTCCACAGTTAATACGATACTGGTTAAACTGCCACCATGTGTTGTTCACAATGAGTAACATACTGGTCAAGATACCAGTGAAACTGCCCCCTGGAAGTATCGTGCACAGTGACTAATATACTGGTAAAACTGGCCAACAGGAAGTATTGCGCACAGCGACTAGGATACTGGTCAAACTGCCCTGGTGTAGTATTGTCCATAGTGAAGATACTGGTTGAACTTTTCAGGTATTGTGAAGGGTAATATGTTAGTATTCCGACACTATACATGAACAAAAGAATGTCCAATATTACATGGATATGATGCCTAGAATTTCCTGTTATTTAGGGACTCGTACTCCCGATTTGATATACCCAACTCTCACTCCTTAGCAAATCTGTCTTATGTAGTATTGTCCACAGCAACTAAAATAGTGCCCAAACTGCCTCAATGAAGTATTTACCTGTATATAACTGATAATTTCTTTAGTATTTTTTTTTCAACGTTTTCCATAATTGCACACACATTTACATAAATGTCTGAATTTGAATATTTTCATATTTTTTAGAATTGATAACTCTTTGACTGGTAAGATCTACTGTTTCCAAAGATCTTTGGGTTCGAGACTACAATTAAAGTGGATGGAGGCAGGGTCGTAACAATGTCATTATATGTTAGTTTGGAGGATGACATTGTGTGTGTCGAAATTCTGCAAAGCCCTGCTTCCATTTGAACTGCTGTCAAGTGGAATAATTGCGAGAGAAGATGAACAGTAGTAGTTCAAGAGCAATCACCTGTAATGCACGGTAACTTCCGTTTACCTTTGGCTCTTTTGTGAAGTCACTTCCATAAAACATTTTGGTTCGAGAAAACTAGACTCAATTACTACCATGCAGTCACTTGAGTGATTGAATAACTCAACAAGAAAATTCATATGCTTACTATTTCGATAAAAATATTTCATTTTTACTGAGTGAGAATCAATAAATTCATTGACTGCAATTCATATCATTGTACAAAACAATACTCACATCCAGTCTTACAAGCCTCAAATTACTTAACTTACAAATAATAACAATGTTTAATGGCTTGAATCTCCATCCCCATTAATATGATTAATGAAAGGGTTCCTGCCTTCATTAGACAAAATACACAAATTTCTAAATTAATTAGATGATTTGGAGGCATAGGAAGAAGTGGTGCAAAAGGGCATATTCACATTTCTGTGTGAAAACATTTCTGGGCAGGAATGTTCAGAAAACGGTCAGAAATGAGCCCAGAAAGGCAAAGAATTAGAGGACCCCATATTCTATCCTGTCAACATCTTCCTACACTTCAGTACATAAGTCCCAATCACGACATGTAGAAGCAACCATGATATCAACCATATGTGGCAATATATGTGAAAAACGTGGTGTTGGTGTCCATAATAATACAAAGAGTAGACTAAACCAGCTACAAGAAAACTTCATACACACACTAAGGGAGACAACCCAATTAAACAATAATTCTCAAGGGAGACAACCCAATTCAAGTATAGTCCGTCATGCAGAGCCCGTCTGCAGATGGGTCGAGATATTTTCTGAAAATACCAATCTAGCATAAACAACCTCATCAATATGGATATTTTGTGGACAGGCAGTCCAGTGGTATGAAATTAAACTGCTTCTCTGAAGGGATAACACTAGCATGCCGGAAAGAATTGCCCCTTGTGAGCTAGGATGTAACCACCATGGTAATTCCAGCATCAAAGGATAAGCATGAAAATGTAGACTAGATTATAATGACAATTCTCAAATTAGGTGGTCAGTCTTGAAAATATCATTTCACTATAGGATCACAGCACTAAATTGGTCTTTCCTGAATTAACAAGATGACAATAGATGGACTCTTTGAGAAGCTGTCTGTAGCTCCTCGCAGCAAAACATTCCCTGTATGCTTCAATATCGGGAACGAATGATTGTGACAAGTGAGCAGATTTTGTGCAAATATATTTTCCTCAACTGGATTGAAGAATGACTGGTGGACTGGCCTAACACGACATATCAAATAACCTTAAGGTAAGATTCCTATTTGAAATAAGTACCCCTTTAAAGAAATGACAATTCTGTAGTACCTTAAAATTGATGAAAAGTTTGGGGACTGTCAAAAACATGACAGTTACCACCATTTTAAATATTAAAGCACTGGAGAGAAATGAAATTCTACGACCCCCAGTTTGCTGTGATGAAATAGCTGCTCATCGAAACATGACCAGTCCATTGCCCTGATGTTCGTACGGGAAAGGCCAGTTCTCTCTCCAACTGCAGCACAATAAAACTTCTTCAAGCACCATTTTAATGAACTAGATGATCAGAGCATATCGGTCATGAAAGACGAAGTGACATAAATATTACAGGATTTCCAATAGGGGCAAATGAGTGGTCAGCCATTGTTCCATTTGCTAACATGTCAAGTCATGTTGAAAAGCGGTATCGTCAAGTCACGTTGAAAAGCGGTATCGTCAAGTCACGTTGAAAAGCGGACCGGTATCGTCAAGTCACGTTGAAAAGCGGTATCGTCAAGTCACGTTGAAAAGCGGTATCGGCAAGTCACCTTGAAAAGCGGTATCTCCTCTTACATGAACTATATCCCAATATCAGAAATTCATCATATTACCCGACTGATATTCACTATTAGCCCAGTGGACAAATACACATACAGTCAATGAGATCTAAATGGGAATTTCTATAGATGTGTACATGTGTGAGTCATAACCTACACAACCCTGAAATATCACTTGAGTGAATGTTCCACAAACTTATAGCCCATTAAATTACATCCAAGTTGAAATTCAATAGAAGCAATATGCCAAAATGTTTTCGTACATATTCCAGCATCCCATTTTTCAGGAGAGTGATAACTTTTTCTCTCCATCCATCCAAATCTTTTCACCAGGAGAGTTTTTTATCACTCTCCTTGAAAATACAACTTACTGACAATGGTGAATCACTCTCACAACACAGTGATCGATCTCGCAATATAAAAGCTAGGAGAGTGATAAACATCTCTCTTAAACTACCGACAATGTAGTAGATTATGTAGTCCCAAAGCTTGTATGAAGAATAGACCCAATAACATTAAAGCAACTTCAAAATCCTCCGATCGCAGCATTCAACAAATAGTATCTCACATGAAATACATGTAGCTGTCAGACATTGCATTCACAGAACCTTTGGTGTGATATCTAAGGTTCCTATTCACATTTCATATGTATAACACTGCACTGAGGAAAAAGCTCAATAAAATAATGTCACTGAGGACTATTATACAATCTCTCCCGATTTAAGGTGTATTGGTCCCCATTTCATTAGCTAACATTTTAGAAAGGTCGCGACCAGCACTGACTGTGTCTGGCTTGGCAGGGAGCTCGCTCCCCGAAGCGTTGGCTTCTGAACCACAGCTAGGAGAGGGCATAGCAACACCACATTTGCCATTGCCAGTAGAAAGTGGGTATTCCCCAGATATTCCGGACTGTCTCTGAGGAGAGTTTGTGTTAAGACAGGCTGTGGGAGACGAGCGCCGCGGAACGTTTCCCATATCATTTTCTCCATCTATATCTATAACATCTATGTTTTTACTCGGGTGAGTTTCACTCTCTAACACAACGCTTTTCTCGCTTCCTGCATCATCATCATCTACTTGGAGACCAATTGTCTCCAGTTTCTGCAGTTCACGCCGGCAGTTCTGCAGTCTGCTCTCTGACCATCGCCTATATCTATTCTTAATAGCAGCACTATCCAGATTATTAGGCTTTCGGAAATCTATTGACCTGGTCTTGAATCGCTTTTTTGTTACCGGAACCTGGGAGTCGGAACCTTCCGTATCTTTGCTCTGCGAGCCATCAATATCCTCGCCAGCTTTCCTGGTCTTCTTTAGTATTGTTTCGCTGGTACCGGACTGATACTTGAGATAGTACCCTTTCCTTGTGAACAAGGTCTGCATGTTGTCAACAGTTGCACACGGACGCGTATCAAACACACGTGGTGAATTCCTGGTAGAAATGTTGAACCTCTTAGGGTCCGGATCTGCAATGTTAAGTTCACTAACTGCTGGCTTTTTACGATCTTCAGTTAGTTTTGCAGCTGTACGGTTTGGACTTTGCGACTGTGCTCTAACTGTTCCTCTAGCAGTGTTATACTGTGGGGAAGTTTGAGAGGCATCCGCAGCATGCCTACTGCTCAATGTCTGCTGTTTCTTCTGTGACCTAAGTTTGGAAGCCTCTTTGGTCAGGTCCAAGATGCAATGGTCTAGACACATGCTTGACAAGTTCTTAGTTCTACTCGAGTGGATTCTTACCAGATGACTTTTGCACTCTGACTTGTTATAGCAGGAGTACCTACAGAGCTTACACTGATAGCGTTTCCAGCCAAGGTGTCGGATCGCGTGACGTCGCAGGTTGGATACGCACCCAAACAAGTCATTACAATGAAGACACTTCAGATTGTTTTCATCAATTAAAACATCAATTTTCCTTGTGTCTTGACAGTGGGGGCGACCTCTTCGCCGGTTCCGTCCTCTCGAGTCCATGACGTACACTCGGTTCGATTTCACCTTCTCCGTGGGTTGACCTGGTGATTTTGTCACCCAAATCTCCTCCACAACCCGGACCTCCTTCTCGGAGTCATCGTCACTCGGACTGCCCAACATCTCCTGGGAGACTTGTGCAATCTGATCATCGAGCTGAGACTCCAGACGCTTCTGCAGCAGCAGTAGTTCTTCATCGGTAATCAGCGCAACATTCTCCTCGCCACTCGTAGCATGCTCTTCGAACACTGATGTATCTGTGTGATCCGTTCTTTCAAGCTCTTCCATTTCCATAGGTATTTCGACTTCCAATACTGCCGCTGCCACCAATTCAGCTGAATTCATATCATCGACGACACATTTCTCTATTTCAACATTTTTCTCAATCTTCTTTGGACTGGAAAGTCTCCTCCTGGTTTCAATTTTCATTGGACTTGACTGTCGCCTTCGGTTAGATTTTCTCACAGCTGGCACATCTGAGACACATGTGCCCGATTGTTCAGTTTCTTCACATTCCCCTAGTTTTGGCCGTCCAACTGACGAGTTATTTTCATTAGGTTCAACAGAAGTTTCAGCCATAGCAAAGTCTTGAGATGATTTTGCTTTTTTCTTACCACGGTTTTCATTAATGGTATAATCAGTCTGAATCTTCCCTGGGCTCATATGTGATGTTATCCCTTCTTTCCTGCAGCTATCTTCATCAGCTCTCTCTATCTTTGTTGGACTCATTTGCTGCCGCCGACTAGATTTCCTCGTAGGTGCTCCCGGAAGATCGGGATTAGCCTGTCTCTTATCCTGCTGACTTTTGTTACACTGAGTGGAATGGCTCTCCAGACTTTTCTTCTTAGCGAATGCCTTCCCACAAATGTCACACTGGAGAAGACTTAGTCCACTCGAAAACTGAGGTGCAGCTTTCGACCCTGTGGGGTATTCACAAGATCTGCCCAGAGTTGTTTTTCTAGTGGATACAACAGCTTTGGTGACAAGATCTGACGCTGTAATTCTGTCTCGCCTTCGCTTTGAAATATTTTTGGGGGGTGTGGATTCGTCTGAGGCATTACGCTTCTGATTGCTCACAATCACCGTCTCTTTCCGTGGCTTTGACACATCTCTGCTCGATGCTGCTTTAGACCTCTTTTCTGCCTTGGATTTTTCTGTCTTAATTTCTGAAGCTTTATCCTTGGATTGTGGTAGAGGTTCCTTCTTAACATCAGGAGACTTCGTGGTGGATCTCTTTTTACTTTCATTTTTCACCACTGCAATCTCGGTGTCGTTCAGTATCGTTAACCTTGCTCCTGGACCAATGATGAAGTTATCGATGGGTTTGTCATAGGCGAGCTTTTTCAAGTTTTCTCTCATTTTTGCTATTTGCTTCTTGTTTTTATTATGAGTCCGCCCTAAGTGTCTGGTCAAGCCCCAGAAGTGTAGGAATACAGAATTACAAAACGAACACGGGAAGACGCGTCGCGTATTGGCATGATAAGAGTTCATATGGTACTGCAGGGACTTGGGTGTGGAATATTTGGTCTTGCAATGCAAACAAGTCAGTGTCTTGAGATCGCAATCTTTTCTCTCCGACAAATGTCTCCTTATGGGTGACAAAAACAGCTTTTTGGCTCGGTCGCGAAGGTTCATACGTGTGAGAGATACGACAGGACTAGGCTTACCAGTTTCAGAAACAACTTCTTTCTGAGCAGGTTTCACAACTTTTGAGGTCTTTTCCTGTTCCATTTTCACAGGCACACTTTTCGCCCTAATCCTCGCACTCCTAACAAGGGGCTGTATCACCGGTTTTTCTGTGCTTACACTGGGGACATTGGGGTCAGCATGAGTAGAAGGGTCATTGATGGCATCCATACTTTCAGAGGGATCTGTGTCATCGGCAGCATTGGTCATCCCAACTTCCAGATCAGCTGGACTCGGAGGCTGATCGACAACTGATACTCGAACAGCATTGGAGTTCCCTGGGATGGGCTCATGTCTAACGTAGCGAGTTCGCTTATTCTGTTCTTCATCTGCCACCTTCTCAGCAGCGTTACTGTAAAATTTGAAAGCTTCCGATTTCCCTTCAAAAGTTCCATTTTTCAGTTTCTCAATGGTTGCCTGTAAACTACCAGTAGTACTGTTCGTCCCGGCACCAGGTATGGCACTATCCCTTTTCGTATCAACTCGTGAGTCAGAGATCACTGGACTCTCTTCAGGTGCTACAGGTTCAACAATGACGACAACTTCTTCGTCTCTGGCCTCTTCCTGTGCGACTGGAATTCGCACTTGCTCGAATGGATGTTGAAAAGCATCAAGGCAGTACACACGCTTGTGCGCTATGAAATTGGGCAAGGCTCTGAAGAGATTCCGGCAAACCTTGCATTCTATGATGAGGTCACACTCATCCAGGACCAGGCAGCGGACTTCCGACGTCCCATAATGCACCCCATTGAGGATCTGCTCCAACATGGTGCCGCCACATTTGATAGCTGTGCGGATTACGGAGAAGTCAATGTCATCCACATCAAACTCAGACTCCTGGGACATAGTAGGCATCTGGAAGCACAGAACAATAACGATTTATTAGAACCTTATACTTACATCACAAGTCTCACAATAACATGGGGTAAGATATTGAATGTCATCTTTGCAATCCTGGACTTATTTTCATCATATCTGTAACATGTCTGTCTAGTGAGATATCATGACCTTTTCAAATTTTGACCTTCAGATGTATCGCTCCAATCAGATCAAGGCTGAACATATGCACATTTTTGAGACAGTCACTTAAAACCGGAGAGGCTGCTTTTGAGGCCTGTTTAGATAATGTATACATGACGTATGCTCATTCATAAACATGAGATGGACTGACTATATTCAGCCAATTAGATCGCGTTTTGAGTTGTATCCACTTCAGAGATACATGTACAGGGGACACCACTCTGTGTAACTTTATGAAGTTTGACAATGTTTTATAAAATTTTCACCTCTTTTTGTCACAATTTTGGTACAATTATGAGGCATGCACTTGTTAGTGCCGAACAGACATTGCAGATGATATTGTCAGACTGGAGTACCAAATATTGTGTATTTCCTCTAGTTATTTCGATCATGGAGTAGTCTGGTCGCCCAAGTCCAAATGGGATAAACACCCATTCATCGAGTCCCCAAAGGGTGAACAATGCCTTCTATTCAAAAGGTCTTTCTCTGATCAACGACTAAAGTTGACAGCCTCTTACCAATGCCATTTAGTGTATCCCTGAAGTAAATAAACAAATAAATATCACAAATGTTTGATTTAACCCTCAGAACCTGAGAAGCTGCTTTTGAGGCCTGTATATATACCCGAGAGGCTGCAAAAGCGGTTTCCGACAAAACTGTCATTTTTATCTATATTTAGCAGGAGCTCAAGATCAGGAGTTAATAGACATGGAAACTCTAGGGTTCAAGGGGTCAAAACAGTTCATGGTGTACCAATGGCGAGACCGGGGGGGCTGGGTGGTAGGTCAATGCTATCTCCACAAACTGGGATATGTCATGTAATTTCTTTGTGAATTTGAAATAAGGAACCTTACTGTTGGCAAGACTCAGGAATTTTGTGAGAATTGATTGGTGAACACGGTGTTACTTGATTAAAATGAAAAATTACAATGTGCATCGCAAAAAGTAGTACAGTATAACAGCTTTTAAAACAAGAGCCTTATCGGCTTCAACATATGTCCATCCAGGCCTAACTATAACCCTTCACAATATTATATATTGTTTAACTTAGAATTCGACCTTGACAAAATATGTCAAGGTTAGTCAACTTGAATAGGTTTCCAATCACTCACCAGTTGCATATGTACTGTAGTGTAAATTTGAAGAGCTACAAAATGTAGCTGAGCCATGATTCGTCGAGATACTGCAATAACTAGAAATACCTTGATAAATTAGGCCAAGGTCAGTCAAATTGGAAAGGCTTATTGTAGTCAATCACCAGTTGCATATGCAGCATGAATTTGGAAAGCCTACATATAATCTTTCAAAAAATGCCACCAATACTCAAATTTGACCGGAGTAAAATAGGTCAAGGTCAGTCATCTTCACTAGGCTTCTGACCCATCACTAGTTGCATACATTATATGAATTTAAAAAGCCTGGCTTTTATCCTTCAAGAGATATTGTGTTAACAAGCAAGATGAACAGACAGACTGAAAAACAGACAAAGCAACCAGACAATACCCTTCGACCGAACTTGGTAGAGGGATAACTTAGGTACCGGTACAATCGATTGCCTTAACATGTCATAGCATATTTTCCAGTGAATTAGCTAATTAAGTTAATTAAATATTTAGGGATGCAGCCATTATGCAACATCTTCCTAAGATCATCTCAAATGATATGTATGTTGGATTTAGGCACAATCAACGACATTTAACATTTCCCTTAACATGAAATTGTAGCATATTTTCCAGTGAATTAGTTAATTAAGTACTTAAATATTCACGGAATGCAGCCCTTCTGCAACATCCCCTTCAGAAAATCCCATATTATATGTGTGCCAAGTATGGGCACAATTGGTCGAGTATTTATCAATAAAACACAATTAGCTAATTAAATGTATCAGAATGCAAAAAGTTCAACATCCCCCGCCTAACATTCTGAATAATACATATGCCAAGTTTGGGAGCAATGGAACAAGTATTTATACAGATACCACCCTTAAAGGTTATACCAAATGACTCCATACTACTTTGCATTAAAACATACCCAGTAGTGTTCCAAACAACAGATTAGTATTTTTTTCTCGAATAATGTCGTCGAAGAGGGTTTCAGGACACGAATAGCACACATGTGGGGGAAAACGTATTGAAGCCGTGACCTCTGGTGCATGACGTCACAACCTGATTACGATTGCGCCCTAAACGTCATAGTCTATGACGTCGGACGTTGTTACGATAGATTCACCCAACTGTGGGAGTTCTAACGTGATGTCGCTGACATTTTGACGTCACAACAGGCATTTGAGCGAGATCGTAATCAGGTTGTGACGTCACAGGTCAAGCGGTCACAGCTTTCGCCGTTTTGAAAGGGGCATGAAATTGTCGCACTTTACTGCTACTATTTCCAACCTTGGGCAGTTTGAAAACATACAAAAATGTAAAACAAGTCTATATAATCACCTCTACAACAATTTAGCACAAAAAAGTAGCAGATTTTGAGACCATTTTGTATAACCTTTAACATTTGCCTCAGCATTATTGGAAGCCAACAACGATGGGGATACGACATTACCTTTTCCTGTACTTCATACAGGCGAGCTAAAAATCAATAGGCTTAGATTTCTTTGCCATCATAATCCACATCGAGTCTGAACTGTACTTATAACACAATGCTACTTTTCAAGGATTAACTATCTTCAATCAAGTGACCTTGACCTGTGGCCTCTCGACCTCAAAATGAATAAGGTTCCTCTTTGACCCATAGGTAAGGTTTACCTAAAGTTTGAAACTGAAGATATTGCACAGATAAAATGGACAGAAATCATGATCAGATTGCAAGAAACGACCTAGTCTATTGATGGGCATGTAAAAAGGTGGGATTGTCTGTGCTAAATTTGTTGTGAAAATTTTCTGATTAGAATGAGTTTTAAAACCTCTGTATCGGTTTGTGTTGCATCCCCGCTCAGTGGCATCTAGGGCTTCGATGAGGCGTCAAACAAAAGTCAACAGTGAGAGGAGATGCAACGAAAACCTTGAAGTCCGTCTTAAACCCTTAATTTTTCAACGCTATTTCAATGGCTAATGGCCTTTTCTAACACTTTACATCAAGCCAGCTGAGGACAAATTCTACTTTGTTAACATTTGTATTGTTCAAGTCAGATACAATATATTCTTGACATTTTGACCCTAGTACCGGGTCCCCACGGGTAGGGTCAATAAATTAAAAATGGTTGCCAAGATTTCCGCCCAATCAGAGAAACCAGTTCTGTTATCCATCGCAAGTCTCTTGATGTATCGATGATGTATATCAAATTTCACATCAAGCATTTGAATGGTACACCCTATCAGATATAGAAATCATTAATGATTTGCATAAATTAAAGATGCAGTAATAAAAATATGATTATCGCACACTTACTGTCAGCTTTGTGTTCTTTCTAGCATGATTTTTGTTGCGAGAATAGTAAAACGAATACAAATCAACCCAAAATGGATGCCGAAAATAGTCATCCTTCAGCAAAAGTTTACTTCACCACAGAATGCCAGCACAGTTAGCCTACATTGTGTATTATCAGAGCTCAATGAAGATGCATCCTTGATTACCATTGGGCTATGCATGCGCTTCAGTACTCATTTTGAAAATCCACCATGTAACTGCACTGGTGATCAGTGTTTAAAAAATTAAAAAAAAAATGCTGAAAAATGAAGATTTCAGTTGATTTATATTCTTTGTACCATTTTCTTAACAAAATCATGCTAGGAAGGACACAAAACTGGGAAAGAATAGCATGGGAAAGAATAGGCTTGCAAAATAACTACGAGGGAGGCGAGTAGGTACGAATCTTAGCTACCCGAGCCGTCATTCATTCTTTGTTACTTTGAACAGAGTTCAATTACTAGTTAAAAAGTGTACGCTTGCCATCGTCGTGAGCACAACGGCTTTCCCCTGCCTATTCTCTCAGGGTCTAGCTGTTGCATATAATGATTCTCGTGTCTCTAGGTCCCATAAATATCGCGGTGGTCAATCACCATTTTCTGTTTAGGCTGTCAGTGGTTTGTGACTAAAATTTAAATTCTTTATTTGGCACGAACATTTGAGCGCTCTGTGCGCCTGCGTGTTCTCCTGCAATTGCACTGTAACAAGATAGTGGCCTTTGATTGAGAGTGAGTGAGTGAGCGAATATGATTTAACATCGCTTTCAGCACTATTTCAGTCATATCATGATATTTGGTTCCTATTCCTCTTCACGCCCAGAAACCACAGGGGTAACGTCCTATTCCTTTTAACACCTGGGACCGCATGGGTGGGGTACTATTCCTTTTCACACTCGGGAACCCCACAGGTGCCCCAGTTAGTCGCCTCTTACGACAAACTCGCCGAGGAGCTGAGGCCTATTCTTACCATGACCTGGAGTGTGCACGTCATTTGATTGGTTGCATTGACGATCAAAAGAATCACGAGAGGCATGACTTGTATTCATGAATGATGTACCAAATAAAGTCTCGGTGCGATAAATCAGCCAGATGAATTGTGGATGCGTGCCTCTGGAGGAGCGGATTGACACTTGCGTGCAGAGGTGATATAGAGCATACAGACCTGCCTATCATGCATGATATCGATCCTTCTCTTTTTCTGACCAGACGTGCCTCCAAGCTATCTTGAGAGAATTTCTGGGTTATAGGAGGAATGTATGTGTACATTTACATTTATACCTTGAACTGAGTGTGAATTTAGTGTTCAGTGCCGGTTATATTCGCTATATTAGCATTACAAAGCATTTGCAAAAGAAGGATTCAAAACGTGTAAAGACTCAAAATTTAATTGAATCTGGTAATTTGCCATTTTATTTGCTTCCTCTTGCCCTTGTTTACTATCACAGGCAATTTGTGAAAGATCCATACCACACCTACCTATAATTGTTTGTGGTAGTGCAGATAATGATTATTGTCTAGGATAATACGAGAGGAAACTCGAGCTAGACCCTCGCCTGAATTGCTGTGATAGTCGATTTGTCCCACCATGCCCCAGTCGGAAACATCTTCTGACGACCCCAAATTTATACAGCAGTCTGTAGGAGTGAGTGAGTGAATAGGATGTAACATCGCTTCCAACATTAAATCAGTCATATTGCGATGAACCAATTAAGCACCACCCAGCCAAGTTGCGTTCCTGTTGCTTCAAAGAAGAAATCTTTGAAGCAGCATGGAACTAGACACCCTCCATCCACCCTATAAAACACTGATGACAGCACACAAGACACAGTCATGTCGCTTACATGATACAATTACATTGCTAGACATCACATCAAAGTTCCTGTTATGACATGCGAACTACAAACCTTCCTAGATGCACCATAAAGGTTAATTAAAATTTATAGCTCATCAGGACCGCCTGCCCTCAATTTTGTCTCCACCCTGAAGATTCGTTTTATTTATTATTATTTTTTGTTCTGCAGTGTTCAAGACAATTTTTTTTAGCAACGTGTGCCGACAAGCATGGAAAATCATTTCGCATGCTTTTACTTTATTTTGCTAAAGTTGCTCATGCTTCAAAAATTAATTAGAGAAAAATCATATATTTATTGTGCAAACTGAATTAACAGTTCACTCATCAGTACAAACAAAAATAAAAAGTATAAATAAAATGTGCCCGCTCATCCGCCATTTCCTGTTGAGCAGGTGATGGGGCAAATGAATCATTAATTTGAGGAGTCTAAAACTTGAGCATTCTTTTTCTCAAATGATGAAAAATAAAAAAATGCTTTAGAGATTCTATCAAATGGTCACTACACCCCATATTTTTTCATGCTAAATTGTTGTAAGAGGTTATATTTGACATTTAATACCAGTTTTCTGCTTCTGAGAATGGTCGAAACTTTGAAAAAATGAACTTGAAATCCTCCATTATCACTCCAGTTTGAAAATGGTGAAGGCCGTGACCTGCTGACCCATGATGTCGGAGTCTGATTACGATCATTTGTAGCGAGCAGTCCTAGCGATTATTCTAGTCTACATTTCCATTGTAATGCCAACGTCAGAAAGGTAAAACATAATACCTTTGTTGACGTCATGATGATGTCCTCAGTAGCCAAGTTTACATGGCTTCATTTGTTCCTACTACGCTATGCTTCCTCGTACCGAATTTACATGTACACTCTGGGACTACACGGATCCATGGGCCATATATGGCTCTATCCGGCAATAAAACAACCCCTCACCACTCGGTGTCCACTGCTTTTATCAGGTTTGGCAAATAGTTGAATTTGGTTGATTTTCTCCTGGAAACCGCCATTATGTTCGTAAGGGTCACATGATTGGCACTTGTGCATTGTATCGTATCATAACACATCATGCGGATCACATGACCTGAACGAAGACAATGGCAGTATCCAGGAGAAATTCAACCTGCCGTTGATGTTTGAAGACTGATCAGCTCTTCACGGCAATCAAACTATTTGCCGAACTCAATAAAACCAGTGGACAGAGAGTGGGGAGGAGTTGTTTTATTGCTGGATAGAGCCATACGGCCCACGGAGCCGTATGGCAGGGATGTCATTAGAAGGCGGTTGGCATCCGTTTTTGGCCCTCTACTATGATCAAAATGGCCCAAAACAGCTGCCTACTCTCAACATAATTTCTATACTTAAAACCCTAAATGTCATTTCTTGTGGCCGCCTACTTTCATGCGGCCTTCCACTAATTCAACAAGCTGAACCCTACTGACATTTGATATTGATTATGTAGGGTTCAGCCGTTGAATCAAAATTTCCTATCGCAAAATTTTCGCCTCCCGACCTGGGTAACAGCGGGTGGATTTGCGCTCATAAAAATCGATAATACCTACCGCTTTGTGCTCGTTTGAATAGAATACGTATTGGCCTACTTCCCTGGCCATTTATTTTCTCTGTCCAGCTGCTTTCATTTCCATAAACGGCAAAAGAAAAAAATATCATCATGGACGATCTTCCAAAAACGAAATCCGCCGCCATTTTGAAATGTCACTATGGTGGCAAGAGACTAATTTGTAAATTCGGGATTGCAGACAGCAGGCCTTATTTTTTCAAAATCTGGCGTGAACGATTTACCGTTCGCGTGATTTTTTGCGTACGTAACCGATCGTTCGGTTACGCACCAAGTTCGCTGCCTAACCGATCGGTTACGTGAAAGGTTACGTAAATTTAATACATATTACCATTTGCTCAAGGACACGAACAATATACGAGAAAAAAATAACTGCCGACCACGCTGACGTAATGCCGCTGCTCTCTCTTGCCCCGGTAATTGTGGCAAATTCAAACTGCTTGACATGGACAGTACGACACTTGACAGCCACATCGTGATATTTTCCCGTCACACGACTATTGTGTATTCACTAATGATTAATTGCCATACCATTTATAAAGTAACCGACGGAATCTATCCTTAATTTATAATAGAACAGCTGTAAATCCAATCTGTAAACCCGCCCTAGTCCGTATCATCAGTTTGCCATGAGGCTTATGTCTGTCCCATTCTGATTTTGACTCCAGGGGTGAAAGAGTACGCATACACAATTAACTGTTTTCCCATTGTTCAAACAAAAAGATATTTATTCTCCCGAAACCATGAGAACATTACACTAGTGTGAAAAGAATAAAGATTATCTTACTGTTAATAAGAGAACAAATACCAACGAAATGCTATTTGATTTACGGAGAAACTTAACTACAATCCATCTCCCCCACAGTTTTCATTGTTTTTGGACATGAACCACACTGGCCGGGATAGACTCACTTGAGTCACTTGGCAAAATCAACAGGGGTGAAAGGTGTAACAAAGCTGAACACGAGTTCATATTTATTTGATCATATGAATATTTTATACCCGTCAAAACGGTGACATTATTTCAATGACATAAGAATAAGGTAACGTTTCATTCGAATACAAAATCCAAGAATGATGGTGTTGTAATTTGCATGCGACGGTCTTTCCACCCCCCATTTTCACCAGACTTCATGATTGAGATCGCCCGGGGCTGGCAGCACGTGTTGAGGTCAACATGCTGTAAATGGCAGTGCTGACCTATTTCCATCTGGGAATGCGTAATTGTCTGGCCAGTGAAAACGAAACCACTCCGACACAAACAATTTAACCAGGCCATAAGCAATTCATGATTTATCAAACAACCACGGCCGTGTAAATTAGCATGCCAGTCGACAACAGGAGAAAGAGAAAGTGCACGGTATACGCGCAAATATAACTGTCGCCACTTATTTTATTTCCAGTTTGTGCAGACAGACACTGCCGACTTATGAAAATAAGCTAGCAGATAAAATTCGCTCCACGTGAACGGTGACCGTTCGCGTAAAATACGATTTGCGTAACCTTCACGTAACCTGAACGAGCGTTCGCGTCAAAAAATAAGGCCTGAGACAGGAAGGTCGGAAACGGCTCATTCATAAGGCTGTCACATTATCTGCATTTAAATGTAAAATTGTAACTATCGATATCAAGCATAATGAAAGGCACATACTGAGAAAGGTAATTCATGATATTTTTCATCTCCCTAAGCGACTGGGTCGACTGAGCGGATTCAGTTTTTCCGACTCTTGTAATCCTCAATTTAGAATAACCTCACGTGAGAGACTCAGGGTCATGCGAGAGTGTTCGAAAATGGCGGCGGATTTCGTGTTTGGAAGATCGTCCGCGATGATATTTTTTTGTTTTGTCGTTCATGGAAATGAAAGGAGCTGGACAGAGAAAATAGATGGCCCGGGAAGTAGGCAAATATGTATTCTATCCAATAGAGCACAAAGTGGTAGGTATTATCAATTTTTATGAGCGCAAATCCACCCGCTATTACCCAGGTCGGGAGGCGAAAATTTTGCGATAGGAAATTTCGATTCAACGGCTGAACCCTACATAATCAATATCACAAAATTAAATGTCAGTAGGGTTCAGCTTGTTGAACTAGCCTTCCACCTGCTTCTTAAAAACTTAATGACAACCCTGCGTATGTTCCCGGAGTGTACATGTAAGTTCAGCAAGAGAAAGCAATGTGTAGTACGGCTTCGGGATCAGATCTCGTACACTTTTCACGGTTTATTTCAATTTTATATAAAAGTAATTTCCTGAGAGACACAAAAACTGACCTGGTTAGTGCGGAGATCAAGGCCCTTCTCTGGGAGGAGTTTCGCGGGTTACGTGACCTTTTCCTGCACGTGCAGGAGCAGTTATTAACTCGACTTTTTAGGTACCTCTGACCGACGAGAGAGAGCAATTCTCGTACAGCAGACGAAAGTCGCAATTTTATGCAGAATTGTTGTAAATATCATCGTTCATGCTCTTAAAAAATTTATTTGAGCAGTTTTAGAAGAAATAATATATACTAATTGGACAATCTATCAATCTTACCTTTTCACAATGAAAGGCTGAACAGCGACTGTCGTTATTTGGATGAAAAACGAGATTATTTTATCTCCGGAAAATCTTCGGCAGTCATCAAAAGTATAACTCTTCGGCCGTCAACCGGAAGATGACACTGATTTACTGGAAATGTGAGTTTGCCGCCATTTCACTGTGAACATTCGTTCGGAGATAGGGAGGGCAGTCGAAGAAAAGCAACGACTGCACCCCATGTCACATGACATAAACACAGCTGTCGAAATGGGATTGTCGTCTGGCTTTCGTGGAATGAACATGATGGTCATCAACCATGTTACCTATATTGGTTGGCGATAAAATAGACTACCCGTGTGATGGAAACCAGAATTAAGTAGGCCCCGGAAAACAATTTGAAAAAAATAATACTTCCAATCATACCAAGAAGTAGAAATTTTGACAGACAAATTAAACTTCATCCCCATTCATAAGCAATCCACATAGAAAGTCACCACATGCTCTGAACGCACACGTGCGAGGTGTACGAGATTTGATCTGTACGAGATCTGATCTCAAGCCCGTAGGAACTTGGCTATGTCGTCATATCAAATTGTGGTGCAACTATGTCACCAGAGGACGTCTGACAAAACCGACTAGTCGATATTACACTTTGTGATCACAATCAGACTCTTGAAGTCACAGATCAGAGGTTATGGTTAGTTATAATATGTTTTTCAAAACATCTGTGTTATAAATCCAGTTTGATGTAATTATTCATAGAAAAAAATATCAACTTGTTCTTTACACAGCTTCTCTGTATGTTTTCATGCAAAGTGTGCATGGGGTATTTGATAGAACCTTTAAAAACAAGGGGAGATAATAAAGTTATTTTATTTGCATTGAATATGCTGATGTTAATAAATATATAAAAAATAAAAGCTCTTTGTTGTTTAGGAAAACAATTCGTTTTTTATTGAGCGATTTGCATGAATGATCATCTGTCATAACAAACAAACTTCGTAATCCACTGCACATTACAACTAGTTTGCCTATATTTGCCGGGCGTGGTGGTTTCACATGCAGCAGCACATCTGCTGATGTTCACGAAATCACGCGGCAAAAAATCGGCTAACTCGCCCATTTTAGGGAAGCTTTCTTGCAACTGATCCTATTATGTTCAACAACTGATCAGTCCAATAATCTCCAGAGTATCGTGAGAATAACAAGTCCCAATATCGAAGATTAAACAGTGATTTTCACACCCCGGTTCGGGGCTCGGTAAAACCGTCAAGGCCGCCAGCACAGCTCATCCAGCCGGATGAGCCATCACAATTTCCCGAAACCAAATTTCTTCAAAATCGAAAAGGAGACGACTAAAAAGGTCAAATTTTGCACAGTTGTTAAAACCAATGCATGTACTACCGATATACTTACATAGAGATTGTAACTGTGTCTCTAAATTTTGTAATTTTGCTGTTTTTCGATCGATGTTTTGATATGCGAATCGCCTTTCTCTTCTCTTCAGCGATCACCAGGAACTATGGGTAATTATTTACATACGGGCATTTGCAAGATGGACGCGCCCATGTGTACTGAATGTTTTGTCAGTCAACAGACATTTGTTTGAAGGTTTAGATTGTTTCTGGTACGTGATCATGGTTATGGAATGTAATTCGTTGTTAGACACAACATAGGGAGTTCATTTTTGTAAAACTATTGTTGTATTGCGGTGTTTTGCCAGCAAATGTGTCCGTTCCCACGGGGGGGATATGTCAGTGTTTAGGCTAACTTGTTGAACTAAATTAGGAACAAACAAATTTAATTGTGTGATATTGACAAAGTTTGTCAATAGGGTTTAGCTTGTTGAATTATTCCCACATCAGACCACAGTATTTTTCCTTAAACTTTTCTCTGATCTTTGACTCAAATAAAGTCATTTTCATTGATGTGGAGCCAAGTTACTACAGTTTTTAATTTCGACCATACCCTGACCTCTATGACACAGAAAAAAGAGAAGTTGGGAAAAGAATAGACCCGGCAAGATGCCTGGGTGCTGGCAGACTTTGCTGACCACGTGTTCCTTTATGATTTCTAGTTCACTCGGTTGTTTTTGGCAACACATGCATCCATTATATTTTCTCAATCTCTGAGGCCGGATGTTTGTTTACAATATCTGTTGGATGAATTTTGCGGAAAACAAACCTCAAGGGGCCTACGTTTAGCCGATATTAATCGGGAAGAGCCGCACTGTTGCCAGCAAGTACGTTCACGTTTCCCATACCGCACGTAATAAAATCCGACACCAGTCAAAATCGCATCTCATTTTACTCAACATAATCCAATTTAATCTGCGCTCTTATCACATTCAAAAAGATCAAGTCAACCTGGTTTTATATCTCATTTTCTGCATTCCTTTTCCATATTTACGAGGGCCTGGACTATAATCATAATCACTCCAAATTAATATACCCATATTTCAGCAAATAGAAGCCACGCAATGTGTTATATATTTCATCCCCTTTGATGAAGCTGTGATTGTTCTAGCGACACCCACATGTCATTCCCTCAATCTCATCAAAGAGATCGTCATACAGCGTATTCTCATTATAAACTCATTGTGAACATGGCGAAGCATGCTCTAACGCTGTCCATTCATTGGTTGTTATTTTAAATGGACTGTTCCAGTAATAACTGTACTACCTTAATCTGCCTGCACGCTGGTACGGAGTATACAGGCCTGCATTATGAAGGATGCTCATAACCTATAGACCATGCACTTTCTGGTAGGGTACAGGTATTATTTATTACTCCAATAATGTTGTATGATCTTGCTTACTTTGAGTATCAAATCCTGGGACAAAATATATGGAAGATATATCGACTTCAGCCTTTGACACTTGGGGCTAAATGAATCCCGACCTCTGAAGCGAAGTGAAATCGACATTGGAGTGACGTCCACAGTACTTAAAGGTAGTGGGCAACAACACAGTGCAGTCAATTTGAAATGAACTTAGTGAGTTGCGCCGCCGAATGAAAATGCTTCAACTTTGAATTCAGGGGTCAAAATGTTAGAATAAAATTACTTGTCTTAGGTGACAGGTGAACACAATTCTTTTACTTGTCTCCTCAGAATTCGAATTGAACACTAAAATATCGCAATAAAGTGGAGAAAATGTTGTTCATAGGAAAAAAATATTCAGTTGTGTTACAGGTGTTATTTCGACCCCTGGAATTGTGTATGTGTGAGCATAGGAATGCATGGATGTCTAGACCAAAACAAGACCAAACGGCCCACAGTTTGAGAGCATGGAGAAGGAATCTTCCAGATATTCAGGGTTCATGCACAGAAATTCAGATTGAATTCCATGACTGTCACTTTCCATGACCTTTTTGACAAATTCCATTACTTTTCCATGACCTATCAGAAATTCTCTATGGATCATGGTGGCATCGAGAAAATCAGTCCCCCAATATATATATGTATATAAATGAGTTGACATCATGTGTACCCCCCCCCCCCCACCCCCCCATGTTGTGAATGTATTATGCAATGCTCTCAAGTGAATAAGAATGTATCAGCTAAAATGAATAATTTATCTGTTTTCTTGATTCTCTTTTATATATTATTCCATGTAAATTTAGATTTTTTTTGTAAGCAATTCAACTAAAGAGTAGCTTCCCTTTAATGTTATGCAAAGAAGAATTATCTCCTCTGTTGAGATATCGCGAAAACATCCATGCCAACATATTTAAAATAATTGTGTCCGTGTGCCGCTTGCACCAGAGGTTAGGAATAAGTATTGCTACTCTTTCATTTTCTGCACCACTGGCTCTAGGGTCCTCCATAACACAGACATCATTGCTCTTCATTGTTGCCACATGATTTGGCTTGCCATGTGGTTTTGACGGCAGTCTCACCCATGTTTTCATGGCATTTCTTTTTACACTGATGCGATTTGAGAACAGCTATTTCATCCCAAATGCAACCTGAGTTTGAGAGAATTGCAAGACCATAGTTACCTCCCCTGATGCACACTTGATCGCCTTTGTAGATCACATGCGACATTCGACAATAGAACATTCGCTGGTCCAGGAAAATCACTTTTTCGGTAGAAAAAAATCAAGAGAAATGTTGATCTGGCTAATATTTTCAAGTTCCATTTAATTTTTCCATGACCTCTCACAAAATTCAATGACCAGGCACAAAATACCATGACTTTTAAGGCCTGGAAAATCAATTTTCAAATTCCATGACTTTCCATGACTGCGAGAACCCCATATTGCGTCCCAGGATTTGATCCTCAGAGTAGATCATGATTACATTTGAGAGGGAGAATGTTGATTTCTGCAATAGAAATCAGCTTGATGAACTGCTCCTTGTACATGGAGTCGAAGTTTGTGTACTTCTGAACGCTCAGCGTATCTATTGCGCCTGCAGAGAGAATGGGACAACCATTGTTGTAATTATCTCCATTTGCGCCTATATTTCAGTCACCAACTACACAACATTATACATGTAATAAATGAATTTATTCTCTGTATTCACAGAAAGCCAGCTGCAGATGTAAACCTGTGTATGTTTGATGATCATGGCCACAGGGTCCTTCAATGGCACCCACATGAAGGCGCGACCCTCTGGCAGTGACTACAGTGGAAGATCAGCACGAGATTCTTCACCCGTTCTTTGAGAACCGGTATCAGCTGGACCTTTATTGGCATTCCATACAGGATGCATTGTGGGAGAGATCATGTATGTGCATGGCGGCATCGAGAAAAAGGAGGATCTAAAGCCGTCAAACAAGCTTTACAAATATGACGTGAGCTCTTCGTTTTGGCAGCAAGTCATGGACCCTGGCAGTCCAGCTGTCAGTCACCACGCCTGTGTTTTGCTGAAAAATCGCTACATCATTTTCATCGGCGGCTGGGATGGGAAATCGAGGACTGGGAACGTGTTTGTTTATGACACAGAAGCTGCACATTGGATCTTCCCAAAGGTCGTCGGTTTTCCAGATCAGGCTGGCCTGAGCTCACACTCTGCGACCCTGCTCTCTACTGGTGAGGTCCTGGTGATTGGTCGAGAAGGCAGCTTACACATGCAGCGTCGCCATGGCGATTCCTACATCCTGTCATGTGACATTGAGAAAGGCGTGTGCACCTACAGAGAGTGTACTAGCTTCCTGGCTTCCAGATCCGGCCACACAGCTAATATTTCCGGGAATGCTGTGTATATTATCGGGGGCAGGAGTGACAAACTAATTGAAAGGATGTTGGGGTTTAAAAGCGCCGCCTGGCCCACCTCAACTGGACCCATTCTCTCCAAACTCAACTCACTTCTTGATGGGAAATTCTCACCATTGTCAAAAATGCCTTGCGGGCGGAAAAACCATGTGGCTGTGGGTGGTCCGGGGTTCATTTTTATTCACGGAGGTGAGACATTCGACGGAAGATCTCGAGATCCAGTTGGTGAAATGTATATAGTGACACTGAAACCTGCAGTCCAGTGGTTCAAGATTGGTGTCAGTAAAGTAGGTCGCGCAGGTCACATCTGTTGTTGCGATGGAGATAAAATTATTATCCATGGCGGTCTTGGAAGTCGTAACCAAGTTTGTGGTGATGTACAGGAATTGAAAGTGTAACACAATAAGGGGAGAGAATTAGTCTGTTGAAAAGTTGTCTCCCTTGTAATATAAACTTCCTTTTGTTACGATCTGAGCTCACATGGCATGAATTATTTGCTAGCCTACAGGAACTGCTACAGAAACTGCAAATGATGTCCTTTTTTATGTACATATAACCTGAATGAGTCGGGATTTTTAGGTGCAAACAAATTTATTCTGATGAAATGTATTTTAGTTATTGAAATATCCTGTGGGATCTTCATTTAGTGGTTGAGAAAAACAGCAAACTAATACAGACCTTGATTACACAGGTGCTGCTGGTGTCATTAGACTTCCACCATAGGTGACCATGGACCTATATATCCACATTGGATGGTATTGAAAAAACAAATTGTCATCTATCTAATTTGCATCAGAACAGACGACATGTTTTGTTCTCTATTAACAATTAGACTATGCTCACTGTCAGTCATTGGAAAACCACTGTTACGACGTGCAACAATATATGAGGTAAGTTACCTGAAGATTTTGGAGTGTTAGGATGAATAAGTCAAAATTTATTAAGCAAAAATGACCTTTTTTACCTCCATTTTAGAGAGGTAGTCCTCTCTAACCTGGTACGTTTGAGCTGAACATGGGAAATCATTTTAATACTTTATTACAAGCTGAAGTGCCAAAGCTTGCCATTTTCCAATTTTTGACCACATTTTCACTAGTGTATGGTTAAACAGGATTGATGTGCTGAAGTATTTTATTGAATATGTAATGAATTACAAAGCAACATTTGATCTTCGGTATTGTTATGCTGTAAACTCCAAACTGCACTGGTTTGAGAGATTAGTTTTTAGTAATTGAATATTCTATTTTTCTAAAAATTGATTTTATCCATCAGTTCATGGAGAAATATAAAGAGAATAGTTTTTCAGCCAAATATTCTAGAATAGTTTATCAATATATTATTCCAAATGATTGTGTGTGTCTTTGGTAAAGCAACTTTCATACCTCTAACCTTGAAAAGCGGCAGTTATTCAGGGGGTGATCAAAAAACTTTCCACGAAAGGCAAAACGAGGACCAAATCTGTGTGATATGTGCATGTTTGTGATAATTTTACTTTCTGAATAATCCGTCCATTCATTTAATTTTATTGTCCTCCACCACGAAGTGGTGGCAGGACTTGGAAATGCTAGCCGTCCGTCCTTCCGTCCGTCCCTCCGTCCATCCTTCCGTCCGTCCCTCCGTCCGTCCTTCCGTCCGTCCCACATCTTGTGAACGCGATATCTTGAGAACAATTCGACCAATCGACTTCAAACTTGACAAGGTGCTTCACATCAGTTAGACGGCCATTGGTATTGATTTTCACTGAGGTACGTAATCCAAGATGGCCGCCATCGACCATATTGGATTCTGTCCGTCCCACATCTTGTGAACGCGATATCTCAAGAACAATTCGACCAATCGACTTCAAACTTGAGAAGGTGCTTCACATCAGTTAGACGGCCATTGGTATTGATTTTCACTGAAGTACGTAATCCAAGATGGCCGCCATCGACCATATTGGATTCTGTTCGTCCCACATCTTGTGAACGCGATATCTCAAGAACAATTCCACCAATCAACTTCAAGCTTGGGAAGGTTCTTCACATCAGTCAGACGGCCATTCATTGGTATTGATTTTCACTGAGGTACATAATCCAAGATGGCTGCCATTGACCATATTGGATTCCATCCGTCCCAGATCTTGTGAACGCGATATCTCGAGAACAATTCAACCAATCGACTTCAAACTTGGGAAGGTTCTTCACATCAGTTAGACGGCCATTGGTATTGATTTTCACTGAGGTACGTAATCCAGGATGGCTGCCATTGACCATATTGGATTCTGTTCATCCCACATCTTGTGAACGCGATATCGCGACAACAGTTTGACCAATCCACTTCAAACTTGAGAATGTGCTTCGCATCAGTTGAACGGCCATTGGTTTTGATTTTCACTGAGGTACATAATCCAAGATGGCTGCTATTGACGATATTGGATTCCATCCGTCTCGGATCTTGTGAACGTGATATCTCGACAACAATTTGACCAATCAACTTCAAACTCGAGACGGTGCTTCACATCAGTTAGACAGCGATTGGTATTGATTTTCATTGAGGTGGTATGTAATCCAAGATGGCTGCCATTGACCATCTTGGATTTCACTCACCCATATTGTACCCATCTGTGTTGTGAACGCGATATCTTTATCGATTTATAAACCTCACCATCCACAAATCCATATACAACTACAGACTTACATTCCAGTGTTACACTACCCATGACTGCTTCCCAAACCTCCTCATATTGTCTCAACAATTCCAGATGAACGTCTCTTTCCACATACACATATCAACTTTCCAAGTCATATTTAAGGAGATATTGGAAGCGTATATGCTGTATGCTCTCAAACAGGCTACTTGGCGGAGGACCTGCTAGCTACTCAGCTTGTTTTGATATTAATGTAATATTACTGTGATTACATTTGTGATAGTCAGATATGTTACTATGTTAGTTACTATAGTTACCAGGATATTGTTACTATGTTAGTTACTATAGTTACCAGGATATTGTTATGAGTCAGGGTGTGAAATAGGAAAACAATTTCTAGTTGCCCATGAGCAAGCACGGACAACAAGCACATCCAAATGCATGGCTATTCGAGCAGAATTTGGTTGCCCAAAAGAAAATTTGGTTCCCCCGGGCAACTGGGCTATTTTGCACCCTGCACACTAAGTTCTCCAATAATTCAATCACCTCTCCTCCCCTCCCCTAATTTTGCGGACAAAAATTGATCAGTCATTCTGATAAATTTTATCAGTAAATTAAATAAATAAATAAATAATGCATTATTTGCACTATTTGGGACCACTTTGTCAACTTCCTTTTGATCACCCCTAATGTTTGGTTGGAAACTTCACTTCCTCTGATTGAATTATTAGAGGAATCACCGTACATGTATTATCTATGTATTGTTGAGTTAATATGATTTATACCTTGTATTAATACAAGCAGCCAGAGGATGCTAGGTCCCCCGCCGAAATGGCAGCAATATTTTTTAGCATTGTTGGTCTCAGGGGATATACATGAGGGAGGCAACTGCTGCTTCATAGGCGTTGGATGTGGAAGGGTCTTTCTGCCTTCCCAAGTTTTAAGATCAACTCAGAACGATTGACTGAAAGTTGATTGCTTCTGTGATATAGTTTCCATGCAGTGAAGCACCGAGAAGCATCCCCAAGTGACATCTCAAGGCATTATCTGCAAACCAAATTTGACGAGAAGCTGAAGGCATCAACCTGTTGCCCGGAAACCAAATTTTAAATTTGCCACCAGTTGTCGCCACCTGTAGGTGCAAGTGAGCGAAATGCAATCCCAAGCATCATCTCATGGCATGGTAGCCTACATGTATTAGCGTATAGTATCTTCTACAGGGGGCCAATGATCGGCTGATGCAGCAACAACAGCATTTTCACAGTTAGACGGCAGATTTTGAAATCAAAAACGAGGCCGCGCTATGTCATCAGTCAACTGAGACAGTCGCGTGGTTGTGTATGAAGATTGGGGTGGGTCTTATCTAATAGTGATCCAATGAAAATGCTCGTATTAGTTTAAAATGGCGGGGTCGAATGACCAATCACTGAACGGGAGACAGCTGGAACAGTACATTGACACTGTCTGTTAATACAGGGGGCGTCGGAAGCAAATTCAAAGTGGTACGGCCACTATCATTGCACTTTAGGTGAGGATCCAGGGGCCGCCCAGGCGATTTCTGGCGTCAATCAAAATCACTCTGCATTGAAGTGTATTTTTAGTTCTTTCCTAACCCTTTTACCATGAAAACGCAATCGATGGTTTTCTGCGATGCTGAATTACAAAAAATTGTGTATAGTATAGTACTTTATCCTAGGCACATCGTGTAGAAGTAACCGAGATGATGCATCGATAATGTATACCAAATTTTACATTGAGCATTTGAACAGTGTCAGAGATAGAGATCATTAATGATTTTACATAAATTAAAGATGGTTGCCCATCCTTCCTGTCACTCAGAGGAACTAATGTGGTTATTCATTAATGCAAGTCTCTTCATACATCGATGCTGTAAATCAAGTTTCGTATAGAACATTTGAATGGTATCAGAGATAAACATCAAAGATTTTGAATAAATTAAAGATGGCCGCCAAGATTTCCGCCCAATCAGAGAAACCAGATCTGTCATTCATCGTAAGTCTCTTGATGCATCAATGATGTATACCAAATTTTACACTGAGCACTCCAACGGAATCAGATATAGAGATCATTAATGATTTTGCCTAAATTAAAGATGGCCACCAAGGTTTTCAGTCAATCAGGTCCCGATTCAAAGTATCTGGATGTATCGATGATATATACCAACCTTCATATAAAACAATTGAATGGTAACCGAGATATGTAGGCTATCATTATCGATTTCGCATGAATTAAAGATGGCCTCCAGGGTTCCCAGCTAATCAGAAAAGCCTGTTTGGTAATTCGTTGAAAGTTGCTTGATGTATCGATGATGTATATCAAATTTCGTATTGAACAGTTGAATGGTTTCCGAGATATGGATCATTATCCATTTTGCATGAAATTAAAGATGGCTGCTAAGGTTCCCACCCAATCAGGTCCCAATTCTATAGGCTTCTGGTCCTTGACTAGGTAAATAAGCATACCAAATTTGGAATTCATCAGCGGAACAGTTTTCCGGCTATCTCGCTCACGAACGGACGTACGGACAGACGGACGTACAAGATGATGACAATACCCCATGGCCAAAATTGGCCGAGGGGTAAAAACATGGGTCTGTGCCTGATAAATTTTAAGCCTTTTGGGGTTGCAACTCATTCATAGAAAGCTCCCTGTACATGAACAACTGCACTGACAACTGCATGCCATCATCTGTCAGTCTGAAGACCGGCAAGGTTGAATTCAGTTCAATTCAGGAAATTGATCATATGCACAGTGTGCACCCAAACATTAGGAACACAGTTGTAATGAATATAGTAATATACATGTGTGGACACAAATGATTCGTGCAGAAGCTTCATCATATGATGTGCAATACAATTATTTGTTAGCAAAATTGAAGGAAATGTTGTCCTTCGTTTAAGATGACACGAAATTCAAAAATCAGGGATTCAGTACTGCGGGGATTTCCCCGCCAGTTATTTCACATTATACTTCTGAAATAAAATATGGTTCATGCAAAAGCTTTAGGGTAAATCATATGATGTGGAATAGAATGATTTCATATAGCAAAATTGAAGGCCCATTTTGACTGGAACGGACAAGAAGAAGAGAAACTCAGTGGTGCCACCTTCAGGCAGATGTTGCTGAAATGCAATACGGACTGGCGTCCTGTTGCAAGGAATGCGTATTCCGAATTTGGAATAATCCAACACAGCATTAGGAAGTTATCGCTTCGAACAGATGTACACGGAAAAAAAATCTATTTTGACCCAGTGGCGCCACCTTCAGGCCGATGTTGCTGAAATGCAATACGGACTGGCCTCTTGTCGCAAGGAATGCATATTCCGAATTTCGGAAGAATCCAACAAAGCGTTAGGAAGTTATCGCTTCGAACAGACGGACACACGGACATCCACGGACGCAAAGAAGCAAGAACTAGTGGCGCCACCTTCAGGCAGATGTTGCTGAAATGCAATACGGACTGGTGTCTTGTCGCAAGGAATGCGTATTCCGAATTTCGGAAGAATCCAACTAAGCGTTAGAAAGTTATCGCTTCGAACAGACATGCACGGACGTACACGGACATCCACATACGCAAAGAAGCAAGAACTAGTGGCGCCACCTTCAGGCAGATGTTGCTGAAATGCAATACGGACTGGCCTCTTGTCGCAAGGAATGCGAATGCTGAATTTCGGAAGAATCCAACAAAGCGTTAGAAAGTTATCGCTTCGAACAGACATGCACGGACGTACACGAACATCCACAGACACAAAGAAGTAAGAACCAGTGGCGCCACCTTCAGGCAGATGTTGCTGAGATGTAATACAGACTGGCATCTTGTCGCAAGGTATGCATATTCCGAATTTCGGAAGAATCCAACAAAGCGTTAGGAAGTTATCATTTCGAACAGACGTACACGGACATTCACGGATACGAAGAAGCAAGAACTAGTGGCGCCACCTTCAAGCAGATGTTGCTGAAATGCAATACGGACTGGTGTCTTGTCGCAAGGAATGCGTATGCCGAATTTCGGAAGAATCCAACTAAGCGTTAGAAAGTTATCGCTTCGAACAGACATGCACGGACGTACACGGACATCCACATACGCAAAGAAGCAAGAACTAGTGGCGCCACCTTCAGGCAGATGTTGCTGAAATGCAATACGGACTGGCGTCTTGCCGCAAGGAATGCATATTCCGAATTTCGAAAGAATCCAACAAAGCGTTAGGAAGTTATCGCTTCGAACAGACATGGACGGACATCCACGGACACAAAGAAGCAAGAACCATTTTAAAGTCCCCGGCCGCGTTGCGGCGGGGGACAAAAATAGAAGATTACGATTTGCAGTGTTGATACATCAGGAGTTGCGAGTAGAATGAAGGTTAAATGTCTCTGTCCCCTCAATTAGCCACAGCAATCAGCAATGCTGAGGCCTATACCGTAGCAAAAGTAGCTTTGCCTTTATGGCAATTTTGAACATTATGTTAAATGAAGAATATGTCGGTGCCACAAGAATTTTTGCCGCAGCAATAATCCTAATTGTGGGAGCTGTGTCTGTTCTCATACACCAAGACTTGCTTTACAGCAACTCCAGTCGGAAATTGTTGGCTCGGCCTGGTTGCCCAGTACACCAAGGTTAAAGGTGAACTGCCAAGGTTTTTACATAAGCCTGTGGTGAGATTAGGTCATATTATGTGATAGGTAGTTCTGTCCATGTCTTAACTTTTCTTGTTAATGCAGTATCTCAAGTAACAAAATTTGGTTATACTTCAACCATGGGGAAAAGAGGAATTATTCAGTTGGAGGTGAAAAGGTCAAGGTCACTGACAGAAAATCAGTAAAAAAAAACAGTCATTGGCAATTATTATGTCTATGCTATTAGGACTTGTTTGTCAACACAATATCTCTTGAAGGATTATACATGTAGCCAGGCTTTCCAAATTCATATAACATATGCAACTGTACTGGGCCATCCTTAACAATTTGTTTTTGGGCGTAACCCAACCCAATCTCAGAAATTTGCATTTGGTAGGTTGGAAAATATATATATTTTTAGCCCACCATCACCAGATGGTGGGCTGTTCAAATCACTTTTCGTCCGTGGTCCGTCCGTCGTCAGTCCGTCCGTAAACAATTTTTGTTACCGCGATTTCTCAGGAACTACTGCATGGATCTTTTTCAAATTTGGTACACAGGTTCCCCTTGGGGTCTAGTTGTGCAAGAAACCCTTTCTGGTCCGATTCGAAAATCCAATATGGCCACCAGGCAGCCATCTTGGATTTCCCCATGAAACCTTGTTACCGCGATTTCTCAGGAAGTACTGCATGGATCTTTCTCAAATTTGGTACACAGGTTCACCTTATGATCTAGTTGTGCAAGAAACCCTTTCTGGTCCGATTCGAAAATCCAATATGGCCACCAGGCAGCCATCTTGGATTTCCCCATGAAACCTTGTTACCGCGATTTCTCAGGAACTACTGCATGGATCTTTTTCAAATTTGATACACAGGTTCCCCTAGGGGTCTAGTTGTGCAAGAAACCTTTTCTGGTCCGATTCGAAAATCCAATATGGCCACCAGGCAGCCATCTTGGATTTCCCCATGAAACCTTGTTACCGCGATTTCTCAGGAACTACTGCATGGATCTTTTTTCAAATTTGGTACACAGGTTCCCCTTGGGGTCTAGTTGTGCAAGAAACCTTTTCTGGTCCGATTCGAAAATCCAATATGGCCACCAGGCAGCCATCTTGGATTTCCCCATGAAACCTTGTTACCGCGATTTCTCAGGAACTACTGCATGGATCTTTTTCAAATTTGGTACACAGGTTCCCCTTGGGGTCTAGTTGTGCAAGAAACCTTTTCTGGTCCGATTCGAAAATCCAATATGGCCACCAGGCAGCCATCTTGGATTTCCCCATGAAACCTTGTTACCGCGATTTCTCAGGAAGTACTGCATGGATCTTTCTCAAATTTGGTACACAGGTTCACCTTATGATCTAGTTGTGCAAGAAACCCTTTCTGGTCCGATTCGAAAATCCAATATGGCCACCAGGCAGCCATCTTGGATTTCCCCATGAAACCTTGTTACCGCGATTTCTCAGGAACTACTGCATGGATCTTTTTCAAATTTGATACACAGGTTCCCCTAGGGGTCTAGTTGTGCAAGAAACCTTTTCTGGTCCGATTCGAAAATCCAATATGGCCACCAGGCAGCCATCTTGGATTTCCCCATGAAACCTTGTCACCGCGATTTCTCAGGAACTACTGCATGGATCTTTTTCAAATTTGGTACACAGGTTCCCCTTGGGGTCTAGTTGTGCAAGAAACCCTTTCTGGTCCGATTCGAAAATCCAATATGGCCACCAGGCAGCCATCTTGGATTTCCCCATGAAACCTTGTTACCGCAATTTCTCAGGAAGTACTGCATGGATCTTTCTCAAATTTGGTACACAGGTTCACCTTATGATCTAGTTGTGCAAGATACCTTTTTCGGTTCAATTGAAAATCCAATATGGCCACCAGGCGGCCATCTGAGATTTCCCCATGAAACTTTGTTATAGTGATTTCTCAGAAAGTACTGCCTGGATCTTTCTCAAATTTGGTAGACAGGTTGCCCTTGTGGTCCAGTTGTGCAACATACCTTTTCTGGTCCGATTCCAAAATCCAATATGTCCATCAGGCCTACTGCGATTTCTCAGGAACTACTACATGGATCTTTCTCAAATTTGGTACACAGGTTCACCTTATGATCTAGTTGTGCAAGAAACCCTTTCTGGTTCGATTCGAAAATCCAATATGGCCACCAGGCAGCCATCTTGGATTTCCCCATGAAACCTTGTTACCGCGATTTCTCAGGAACTACTGCATGGATCTTTTTCAAATTTGGTACACAGGTTCCCCTTGGGGTCTAGTTGTGCAAGAAACCTTTTCTGGTCCGATTCGAAAATCCAATATGGCCACCAGGCAGCCATCTTGGATTTCCCCATGAAACCTTGTTACCGCGATTTCTCAGGAACTACTGCATGGATCTTTTCAAATTTGGTACACAGGTTCCCCTTGGGGTCTAGTTGTGCAAGAAACCTTTTCTGGTCCGATTCGAAAATCCAATATGGCCACCAGGCAGCCATCTTGGATTTCCCCATGAAACCTTGTTACCGCAATTTCTCAGGAAGTACTGCATGGATCTTTCTCAAATTTGGTACACAGGTTCACCTTATGATCTAGTTGTGCAAGATACCTTTTTCGGTTCAATTGAAAATCCAATATGGCCACCAGGCGGCCATCTGAGATTTCCCCATGAAACTTTGTTATAGTGATTTCTCAGAAAGTACTGCCTGGATCTTTCTCAAATTTGGTAGACAGGTTGCCCTTGTGGTCCAGTTGTGCAACATACCTTTTCTGGTCCGATTCCAAAATCCAATATGTCCATCAGGCCTACTGCGATTTCTCAGGAACTACTGCATGGATCTTCCTCAAATTTGGTACACAGATTCCCCTTGTGGCCCACTTGTGCAAGATCCCACATGGGGCCTAGTTGTGCAAGATGCCTTTTTGGTCCGATTCGAAAATCCAATTAATACGGTATTCCCGATTTGTGACAGTTGTTGCATCACAAGAGTCGACGGATCAAACGGTGGGGCATATTCTATATATTGACTATAGAGAATATCCATATCTTCACCTTCCATATCAAGGAGTTCAAATAATTCGGAACTAAAATGTATTTCTTCAAATTTTAAATCAGTTTTCTTTAGTCCATGCAGTTGCAAGTGAATTGCCCCACCCTTTCATCTGCCGGCGGGTCAGCTACATGAAGGGACGTCACTCTTGTGACACAATGTCACAACTCGACAACTGTAGACTACTGCATGTTTCGATCCAAGGGAGATAATCAGGATTCAGACACTTTCAAATTCGAAGTTTCAACAGTACTGCGCGGACTGGATCCCTTCAGTATTAAGTATTGTACCATCTTACTATTTTCGAGCATGGTATCTTAAAAGAGATATCTCAAACTAGTCCAGTAAACCGAACAGAATTAGCATTCGTTCCTAATTATAAAATCTTAAGTATGCCAAAGTGTCCAAGAGATTTTTCTTCGCTTCCAGTACCCAATGATGACACGTGCAAAAAAAAAAAAAAAAAAAAAATACTACAAAATGAAGACGAAGGATCCTCCGTACATGTACATTCACTTTTATACTAACTTTGCTCATTTCTCTTGTACTATAACAACCGACATAAGTACAGTTTCTAGAAATCTTGAAACTCGTGAAACTTAGAAAGATTATATCTTGGTGTTTTCCAGTGTCCCTTTTCGATCTTTTTCGCTCAGATTCGAAATTCTGTAAACAAAATTACAACTCAATCGTCTTAGTAACAAGGGACAAAAAGATCCTCTTGTCATTAGCTTACAATTATCGGACAATGGTGGGCACCAAGATCCTTCAGGATCTCTCGTTAATAATACAGGTCACTCAAATTTACAGGAAATGGCTATTATTTTAGAATGGAATTTGCGAAAAAGAACACATCTTTCAGCAGATCTGTGATCTATGTTTTCAAGGGATATTTTGTCCGGCTTTTCAAATTCATACTAATGGTGATGGGCTGGAAGCATATACCAACACTGGTCATTTTTTTTCAAGGCCAAATTCTAATTACTTATAGTCATATGTACCAATTTCATACCATACAAATGTACATGTTAACTTACTGGTTGGATCAGTTTATTGAAGGTGAAATGTGATTTTACGATATTTATGAAGGATCACAGCTAGATTCTCAAAATTAATTTTTAGTCTTCTGCATTCCAAATTTTATGCAGGTGTATATTGAAGCCCATAACTAAAGGAACTTGTTTCTTAATTTGCTAACTTTTGTTGTTTTCATCCCAAAGTGTTGCTGAGAAAGACTAGTCAGAAAAGTAATTTTCAACTTTGGTGTAATGTTTTTCACCTTATTTGTGAAATAAAAATTGTGGTCAGAATTTGGCATGAACATATAGTCAATATGAAAACCAACCTATCCCCCTCCCTGTATAGCGACTCCTATATTTCCTATATCTTTTATACCTCCTATATTTTGACTTTTTCTCATGAAAAGTTTCACCAATGCTCTGAAATGAGTCAAATTGGCATTAGAAAAATAATGCACTTCAGAATTTCTTTTTTTGCCTCACTTTGCAAGACAAATATGAAAACATTTAAATATCTCATTGTTGAACCAAGCAGCAGAAGGGGTCTCATCAATCACTACCACTATGACAACATTCAGTGGAAATAATTTGATTAAACACCAGAAAACTACCAAGTGTGGAACATACAATGTAGTAATGACCTGTATTACACTCCTTTATTTCCAATATTTTAATAAGAAAATTCATATACTTCTTCTATATTTTGGCATATTTTCTCCTATATTTTCACTGTGAGCCACTTGAAAGTTTGCATCATTGATGGAAGGATGACTCGGCATGTTTGCATTTGACATAGCGCAGCACAATTGATTTTATTACTCCTCGTCCAAGGGCTATTGTCCCACTGATCTATTTTTTAGCCTGCATTTTTTACATGACCGAGTGAGAAATTATTTCATTGTTAGGTTGTCAGGTTCAAATTGAATGAATTATGGATGGATACTGTCAGGGGGCATGTCTCACTTAAAATGTGTACTTTACAACTCATAAACTTCACTGTTCAACCAAGTACAACCCATTTCAAGACTGTGGATCTGTAGTGCTCATCAAACATGATTGGTTTGACATGACTGTCATAAGTTAGTCAATCCTTAAAACAGTTACCCCAGAGCCGAGGGGTTTCCCCGACGCACAGTATAATCCATGGGAAAGAGTCCGTGTCACTATCAGTTGATGGATTTTCATCCAGACCACAAGTTTTTTTGCTGTATTTTGAAACACGTTTTTATCCATTATTCATTGCATCATCCCTAAGATTTATAAATGTTCGATACATCTCAAGACCCACAGAAATAAGCACAACACACACACTTGGGGTGGTTTTCAGAAACCTTCGCAGTTCACATTAAACAACCCCTCAGCCCGACAGTTTCAGTCACTGCATGTTGGTACACAATGAATGGAGAATGCGTATGTACAAACCTGGAAGATACGGTGAATGCAGAAGATGCTTTAGCAGTGGCTTGTAAAAGATTAAAATGTGTTGGAATTCAGTGTGGGATGTTGGATGCATTAGGCGAGATGTGATAATTAGGCGAGATGACTAGATAGAAAGTCTTCAGGTTTAACAGTTTGACTTCTATCTCGTTCACATAATCATATGAACATTTTGACTGACGTTGCCATGGAAACCACAAAAATCATCGCATGTGCATGCCAACGACACAACCCCAAAGCCTAATAGGCTGAGTTATAAAAATACTTCAAAGCTCTAGAAAATGTTGCTGATTAGATTTGCCTGGGCTTTTTCAACAGTGTGAAGGAGTATGGTGGTAAATAACAGCCTTTGCATTAGTAAACTAAATCTAGATGTTGATATCCGAGTAAACCAGATTTTTTTTCTTGGCGAACAACCCGATGACATCTGAAAGATGAAAACAATTTTCTCTCCAGCAAGCTAAATGTAGATGTTTATTTCTTTGATTGATATATATATATGTATGATGTGCATTAGTATTATCAGAAGTTAGTTTTCATTAACTTCTAGTGTTATACCAACATCGACCACACGGCGGTGGTCCTTTGTTAGAGAACTCGCCTCACAAGCGGCATGTCAGGTTCAATAATCCCAAGCCAAATCATACCAAGGACTTAGAAAATGGAACATGAAGTTGTACATGTATCTTCCTTGCTTGGCGCTCAGCAGGAAGAGAATAGATCAAGGACTGGTTGACCCGGTGTTGGGATAATGTGGCTGGGTCGTCCTGAAAAACTGTTGAAAGCGACATTGAAATCCTATTCACTCACTCACTATACCAAAATTTATATTTTTGTTTTTTTTCCAGGTTGATGAAGCTATCTTGCTGGGAGACTTTTTCATACATGTATGTAGGTGTAAAGAAAGAAAAACAGAAGCGGTTGTATTCTTCTTTGTATTTGTTCAAGATGAAAATGTCATCAAAGTCTCAGATGAAGTAATAAATGACCTTGATTGTTGAATCACCTTTTACGAGTTTTCTTGCTAGTAGACTGTTGAACCTTTTCGTAGGTGTAAAGAAAGAAAAACAAAAGGTTGTCGTATTCCCCTTGGTATTTGTTCAAGATGAAAATGTCGTGAAAGTCTCGTATGAAGTAATAAATGGCCTCGATTGTGGACAGATATGTCTCCGGGTGATCGCCCTGTGGACGCCAAAATCTGGTATGTCTGGTCTTAAGCTCAACGTGTCGTAAATCTGCGAACAAAAAAGATATTTTACAGCAAGGTTTCAATAGTTTTCATTCAACTAGGATATTGTAAATCTCTAATCCACAACTGCTAAAACAGGTTACTTTAAATCCTCTAATAATTAAATCTCCAAAATAAAATTCAACAACCCAAATTTTGTGGACAAAATTCAATCCGTCCTAATAAATCTGATCAGCCTCCAAAATCATTCAATCAGGGGTTGAGCAACGTTTAAATAAAACTACCGGTGTCGGTGGGGGGGGGGGGGGGGGAATTTAACAGAAATAATTCAGTATAACACACCTAGTCCCAAGAGGGGCACGGCAGAAGGATTTAAATATTGGGGGGGGGAGGGAGGTAGCGCAGAATTTTTTTTAGACATTTAACATATACATTAGGACATTTCTGAGGCCTAGTAGTGGTATAGTTCTCAGCAATTTTTCCTATTTCCAACTCTTGGGCTACTCATGCACAGGCATATCAATTGTTGGCAATAAGCAGGTGGTGATGATGATTTCCAGTAAGCAGTAAAACATTGAGTGCAGTTGGTGATGCAGATATGATCAAAGTTCAAGGCTCAAGTTCGAGGGGTAGTCATTCTTGAGATATGGCAGTAACCATGACCAGATGCATGTCTGGTGTAATTTTCTTAAGCCTTGGTCTTATTGGTCATTCTAGAGATATGGTGTTAATATTAATTGCAACTGATGACAATCAATTTTGACCTGGTGACCCAGATAAAATGGGTCAACAGATTTTCAATAGGCTTATTTTCCATGAACACATAAAACAGAAGTCATGCACATTCTTAAATCATATGAAACTTGTGTAGGCTAGCAAGTGTCAAACTCATCCAATGAAAACTGACAGCTTCAGCAAACTTTCGATTTCGATGTACAGATGTACATGTATGTACGAAACCGTCATAATTCGGACAAAAATTTATATTTCATCTCATAATTAGCACCTGTAGGCACATCCTCTAATCATATGAAATATGCGTACCAAGTTTCATGGTCATCCAGTGACAGAGCTCCTGACAACTGCAGTGAACTTTCTATATACAGGTGTACAAATAGAGGGCCTACCATTTTGCCAAACAAAAAACTGTATAAATTGCCTTAAGTTGGACAAAAATGAATACTTCTTCTCATAAATAGCACATGTACATCCTATAACCATAAGAAACCAGTGTACCAAGTTTCATAATCATCCTCTGACAGCGGACAACTGCAGCAAACTTTCTATGTGCAGGTGTACATGTAGAAGGCCAACAATTTCCCTGAACAAACAATTTTGCTTAAACAAAAAACTCCTATGACATTTGCCAGCATTTGGACAAAAATCTTTCTTCTCAAAAATAGCACAGGTACATCCTCCAATTATAAGAAACATGTTTATCAAGTTTCATGAACATCCAGTCACAGCTGATAAATGCTGCAAACTTTTTATGTACAGATGTACATGTGCACTTCAACTAAACCAAAAACTCTTTATCATTAGATTTTATCGGAGCATTCATAGAATCCCATAGGGTAGTACCAATACTGACCCTCCTGGTGGAATACCACCTCCAGTATTTTTTTTATTTTATCCTTTCTGAATTTTTCTTGAATTTGCAGAACCAAGATCCTTATCATTTCCAGGGAGGAAATTTTGTTAGGCGAAATAAAAATGGGTCAATCTCACACATTTTCAAAAGGCTTCTGCTATGTGACGATATACATGTATGCATGTATGATGTACATGTAACTTTGGTATTCCTAGCATAGCCATTCTTGATATACATGTATGCTGTAATGAGCAACTGGAAACAGACTGAAGGACTGACAGACGGACAAGACGACGACAATACCACAAGTCAAGGGTGACTGCATTTGATCTGGGGGATGAATGTATTACTCTAATCTAAGGTGGTACATGCACAGAGAGAATGTGAATATCTGAACTTGCTGAAAAAGATGCCACATAATACACCATATAAGTGCTCCATTGAAAATAAGTCTCCTTGCCGTGTAAATAGTGAGAGGTGGGATTTGTAATTCATGAAGAAATCTGCCCAATGATCAATGTCTCCAATAGTTAGCATAAACCGTGGTCTTTTGACGGATTTGGAGGTTTTTCTCATCCACACATTCCATTTATGTACAGAATGTGATCATATCTGACATAGATATTTAATGATGTTCCGCGCGTAAGCTCTATTGATTTAGTCCATATCGGAAAAGTATTAATTAAGCTAATTAAGTCTAAAATCATTGCCATTGGAATTTACCCCGGGTACCGGGAATTGGGGTCAATTTGGACAAGCACTAATAATGCCATGTCAGGCGAAAACATGCCTTCTATGAGGCGTGAGACACCCGGGCATTTAATAAAAGCACTATAGCCATTTTTGACACATTTAGTTGGATTTCATGTCCCATGAGTAAATTCGAAAGATGGACCAAAGGGAGAGAACTCTTGGTATCAAGAAATGTTTTAATCAGCTTTAATTCCTGTGAAGTAGGCTCTCATTTGCAAATTATCCGGTAATGAGTGAGTCGGTCAGTTCATCCGAATCCTTTTGTCGACAAAATAAGGAGAACCGTTGACATTAGAACCTTGATTTTTGGCATGAACGTGCATTAGGGCATTGTTACCAGCAAGTTCTGAGCTGACCTACTTTTAATGAAAATTTCACCTACTTAGGTGACCTATAACATTACGCTTGGACCCCCAAGTCATCTAGGTGAACTATAACATTACGCTTGGACCCCCAAGTCATCTCACCCTAATTCGTAGATCCTGTGAAGTTGGTCACACTACTCATGTTTGGTATGTGGCTTCACGATTTCGTAAAATTTGTGTTTTTCGAGCATAACCATCTCATTTTGACTTTTCTAGGTAACAAATGGGAACGGGACCATGGAAATATCTTTATCGTTTATGTTTATGTCCAAATTCACCCATTTGTCTGAAAGAATTCCAGCCAAAGGTACAAACTGAACATTTTTAGCAAAACTGTGCTTGTTTCATTCCATAATCTGGCCAAGTAATATGAGTTTCGGAAAACATTCATCAACATATGGCCAGGGTCAGAAAAAAAATGATCAGTTTGATGTCATTTGATAACCTACAGGTCTGTGAGGAAAGAACAAGAAAGTTTGCTTGATGATAAATGAAAAACACTGAACTTTTGTACTTTTCTTGGTCGTTTGTCCGAATTCACCCCACTGTCTGAATACATCGCAGTTTACGGTACACAATAAACCTGGAGACGAAGCAATATTCATTGGATCTATGGCGGTGTAACGTATGACAGCCTAGTAATAGAGGTGAAGGTCACAAATAACATCTACCTTTCAGTCTTTCATCTCTGAAGATCTGTTTGGATTGTAGCCACGTACTGTCGATGAATACAACCTTCTCAAATGATGGCACAGCCTTCCGGCGAGGAGTTTGTGTGGGTTGGATAACGTGTTCACAGCTTCCAGAGACACCCTCACATTCTCTCTCTGTCAGGGAGCCAGAATCAGCCTGGTCTCTCAAGTTTTCAAGTTTCTGCTTCATACATTGTTCTGTGTAACCCGGACTTGATGTGCGAAGTGGATTTTCACAGCAATTACCCTTTGCTTCATAGCCATTGTCCACAGTGTCACAGCTACTGCCTTGCATGCCACAGCCACTGTCTGGGCTTGTGTAACCAACTGGTGTGCCACATGTAGCCTTCGTTGTCTCACAACTACCACTCACTTCGGCATTTGAATTCGAGAGATCCACTAAATCATCGAGCGTAACAGAATCCTTGCAGGGAAACACCAGGATGACCTGAAATCAAACGAAATGAACATAAATTAATACTCAGTGTACCTATAAATATATATTTAATATACATGTATTCCTTCGAAATATATTGATAACCTGATTATGAAGAAAATAGGTCTACTATGTAGGTATAGAAGCAGTCATTGTCAATAGAACAACAGTCCACGTAAATCTTAAATCCTCACAGAGGGTTTACCTGAACATTTTTGTTGATTCGAATGAGTTCTTGAGTACTTCCATTTGTTCTGCATTGGGAGCCCGGATGTAGAGAGATTAGGAGTCGGGAGCGCAATCTCATACATTTCATCTCCCACGCTTGTTTTGAATTAGTAATGTCGGTATCCTAAGCCTGTGTTTTTTCCTTTGACTTTCAATGTTGATTTCAGACTGCCATCAAAGTTGTTGGCCAGCGACGACATTCAAATCTGTCACATCTCATACCTCAAAGCCGATTGGCATAATCAGCTAGCTTAGCGTGTTCACTGATTGGTTTGAGTTGGAGGAAATCCCTTGATCTATTTATATCCAGAACTGGTATGAGTAACTAAGCAAACTAACAGATTGGTCGATACACTGTCTGTCGGGGATGCAGATCAATAGGCTTATCGTGATAATCATTCATGTCAAGATTCCTATATTGACCACTCAATATTGACAACCCCGGTTCTTGACCTTAAACAGCAGGTATGTATACTCCGTAACCACCCCTGCTCGAGCACACTCTGTGTGACTAAAGACTTAAACAATCTGTTTATAATAACAGCCAATGAACGGACAACATGCAAGACTGGTTCACCACTTTGGTAGGAACTCGTCAGACGTTGATGAGAAGAAAAAGCTGAAGAACAAATCTCCTTGAAGTCTGGGTGAAGATGACATGGGAATCAGGGTGTTAGCCAGGATTTAAAAACTGCGTGTCCAAAAATTTTGCCAAATTTTACCTGGTCACTTTCTATTTCCTCCTATCTCTCCAATGTTAAATTTTCCAATTTTTGTCTGTCCAAATGTGGAATATGCTTGTCCAGTGGACGTGTCTCTGGCTAATTCAATACAAACCTCTTTATTCAAAACAATAAGATGGGACGAGATAGGACGACACATTGCAAGGGCGCTATTATTGACTCAAATATGGGTATATTAGGAGAGATCATGAGGTCCCGAATGTTATTCGGAAAGCCCATTAATGAAACAACTTGGTGGATAAGCAGTTTTGTCAGGGCTTTGTCAGATGAACCATCGCAAGGCATGATGTCAAACAGGAGATATAGCAGCTTGCAAACAAAAATTAACAGGCGGGCATAACTTGCCATCAAAATGAATGAGTTTCAGATGTATTAAAAGTCATACCTTCTCCCTATCATAGTCTGGAATACATGGAAAGATATAGAGAGAGACATCATCAGGGGAGATAACTGCAGCATGAGGGGCTGTACTCTTGCCATCCACTTCATTGGGGTGTTTGATGATATCAACCTTGATAGGCAACTGTAGATCAATAAATTAAATTATAATGGATCAATAAGAATAAATTTGTACTTGAAAATCAAATAATCACTGAAAACAAGACAAATTAAGAAATTTCAAAAGCATGTCAACTGAAAACTTACTGTTGACTGAATTGTGTTAAGCCCGGGTGAGATAACCGAAGTGAGTGAGTGACACATTTGATTATGACTTAGTGATTGGTTGAAAAGAAAGGTGGAATATCAGCAGGGGAGGTCACTCTAAATAGAATGACCTCACACATCAAAGTAGATGTAGTGGAGGCAACTCTAAATTAAAAACCAACAGTTACATAAAAGCTTTTTCTGTTTCATATAAAAATATATTTTATATTGCCTACATGTAGCAAATCTAAACGCACAACAGACATTTCCCGGGTTTTGCTTCCGGGTTTCCCCTCGACCACACGTGTTCGTACCACTGAACTTCGCCGAAGTATATTAGGCTTCATTCTACACACAAAGTATAGTGAATGTCTCATGGTTGTCGATCTTATATCATTTAAGAGTGCTGTCTGGGGTAAATATCACAAAATTAAAGAAACATCACAGTCGGCGTATTGTGACCTTTCATTGTCGAACGGTATGGGCATTTAATATGGGGACTCTAATTTACGAAAACGTCTGTTTTTCTGAATTGACCTGCACAACTATTCGGAAGTGGTCAGTTTTTCACAACTGCGATATTCACTTCTGGTCACGAATACTTAGGGAACTTACCTTAGTTTGAATGTCTATAGTATTATTGCTAGATGTAAGGCAATCATATCATCAGTGGCCCATTTACATATGATGCTTTTCATTAAATTGTGTGGTGCAGTTGAGCAACGAATCAATCTCAAATAGGAGTCCGAGAGCACAACTTCTTTATTGCTGAGAGAAGTTGACATTTCATTGGAGATACTTTCAACTATTTTCAAGCTAGTGAAGAAAAAAAAACATGAAAAAAAGTGCCCTACCTTAACCTTTGTCAGTTTTTGTTCTACTTCACCAATCAAGATACAGCAACTGTAACAATAGAACTTTCTCGACTTGCGACATTTTGGACAAGGAGCTCTTCCATCAAGTTGGTGTAGGAACTCTCGTGACTGAGTTTTCATGGAGAGAAATGGGTCTACTTCAGTCACTGCCATAGCTACAAGCACTGTGGTGATAGAACATCAAATCTGAAAGTACAGAAAACTTGTGAATACACAAGAACATACATGTAGTCTAGATGCAAAAAATCGACCAAGTCCGAAACATCATTTATCTCATTAATAGGATATGCACATCCTCAAACCATATTAAATATGTGTACAAACATGACAAATGTAGGAATCAATCATCCAGGCTTCATGACTCTGTCATATGAATGGAAAGGGTTAATGATCAGCTGGATAATAATATGTACAATATATTTGCAAACTTTTATTGTGGTGTTTACAATAAACTCCTTCAACAGAGACTGCCATTTGTACATACATGTATATAATGTCATTGTTCTCTTGTCTAGTCTAATCCAAATACATGTCTCGGAATGACTGGTTACGAAACAACAGTACGTAGATACTGCAGGTTGCAGCGTTACTGTGAAATCAGCTGTAACCCAACTGTACACCTACTGCCTCCTTATTGTTGAGATGCAGTTGAACACTGCACTTCAACTGCATGGACTTTCTGCCTTTGGTACTACTGCACATCAACTGCAGAAACTCCGATTTCTCTCAATCTTTTAATTAAACCTATTGCAGATCTGCTGCAAAAACTTGGTAGACATATGGTAGAATGGAACTCCACTGCCTGCCAGCTGCAAAAATTTGTGCCCATTTCGCCAAAGTGTGATAATTGTATACTGTCACGACTGTGGAATTCCTGATAATATAATATAGTGTCTTTCAGTATTCCGGTATCAAGCTGAATACATGTGCCCTTAATCAAATCACATCATAAACTACCATACCTGCTCAATTTTGGTGCTGGAATGCATATCAGAGTATATACAGTAGTATCATTTCTCCAGTTCTAAAGGACTTATATGTATGAAATAAGATCAATTTGATGAAAAAAAAATTTGAATTCAAGTGGAGTTACATGTACCCACAAAAATGGCAAAACAAAAATAAATTATCTTTACAATTTGACACCAATAAATTAAACTTTAATGTGGCCTAACATACATTGATCCATATAATCATAGTAATTATTCATTACATGTACATACTGTAATTTAATTTACATAATGATAAAACGTTACATCTCATGACATAATCTAGTGCACCCTGCTCCTGTGTAGTCAGACATGAATCAGGTGTCAAAACCAATGATGATTGGCCGAGCTATGAAGTGTTCAACTGTACCTCAAATTTAAGCATGTTAAGTAAAATTTACAATTGATCTGCAGCAATACTGCATAGATCTCCACTTCAAGTGACTTCCATATCTGGTATCCTTTATACTGCTGCAGGCCTACTGCTGTTGAATACTGCATGTCTGCTGCAACCTAATTAAGATAATTGAGACGGTTGCAGATCTTGTTAAATTTATATTTAAAAATATTTAAAAAATAACTATTATTTGTTATACAGTTTGCAGTATAATAGAAATATAGAAATGTCAATAGGTTGCTATTAATGTCATTTGAGTTAATGTCATATTTCTGTCACATTTTTTTTTTAACAATAATATTCATCACAAATTGTTCAATACTTAAAGAGATTCACAGTGTTACTAGCCGGACTTTATTAAGATACATGTACCATTGCCAGTGTATTAAATCCCAATACATGAATACTATGGGTGTTTGAAAATGTTGCTGATAGCATTTCCCTCATAAATTCTGTGATGGAAATGACATTAGCAAAATTTTGAAAAGACCCAGTATTACAGCTTGGGTGATGTCATACACTGATATGGTACAGATACATCAATATGATTGATCTTATTTCACTGCATATGCTATCGCTTGTCTTATGATATACAAAATATATTTTGAAAGAAAAATGTCATAAGCAACAGAAACTGCATCATAAAAACTGTACAAAGTGTTCATAGGGTGTTTATTTTCAAATACAATTCATTGACATATTTTAGATAGTAAGGTACAGTTCACATTGTTTGTTTACAACATTTTCAAAGTTATAGGTGTTGCATGTGAGTTAGTGGCCGAGCCTAGGATATGCCAATTGCCCCCCCACCTTTTCATTGTGGGGTGATCATTTACATATAAATAGGGCCTATGCAGGTCCAGCCTTGTGATCTTTGAGGACTTGGTAACATGCACAGTATCCATGGTACCATACACTATTGTAGGCCAACTGAATGATGGTGATATTGGTTCATAGTTTATGTAAGAATCACGAGCCAATGCATACAATAGCCTTTTCAATGACAAAGACAAAAGTCCCTACATGAAGTATCGACCGTGATATTTCTGTCAAGACTGGATTATGTGGATATGGTATTAAAGGAGGATTAGTGAATTGAATTGTTGAACGGCTATCACATGACTATTGAATAAGGTTTGCCCTTATTTAATTATTAATAACTAAAGACAGAAAAAAATCCACATCCATTGTATTTCCTTCATTTAATAGGGTAGGCTAGGAGAAATTTTTGAAGGGGAAAATGCCCTTTTCTAGAGAATGCAGAATTTTACACGATGAGAGATGGAACCAAGCCTGGCTTGGATAATTGCGAGTGAGAGAGGCCCCACATTTCGACATCACGTATTGAGTCGACTCGGGTAATACAACATGACTTACCAAGATACCAGCAAAGTTCAGTAGCTCGAAATACTACTGGTCTTCCTTCTCATCGATTAGATATAGTATACAATATAAATATTCACAATGGATGGATAACAAACCGCGGTCCACGAAAGAAAGAGATAGCATCAGAGCATGCCGACGACTAAATTTGGGGATTCCCCAGGAGCAATGACGTCCTCTCCCAGGGTGCTTTGCGCTACGCTACATGGAGAGGCGCGAAGCAGAACGTAATGGATGCCTGGTAGAGCTTGGCTTACCAGATGGTTACAGGTTGGAAAACGACGTCTCCTTTTGTTTGAGATAAGACAAGTTTATTGACCAAGATAAACAGCCTTTTAGGCTAGGAGAAATTTTTGAAAGATTGATTGAAGCTAAAATAAAATTTAATTTAGGCAAAACACAAAGCTGGTGTTGTTAGAGTTGTTGTAGAGCTAGTCATCCTGTGGAGAAGCCATGTTTCTTCGGAGGAAGAACTAATCAGCAGCCTGGGTGTAAACCTGTTTAACCCACAAAACATATCGTTTGAAAAGAAAAGCAAATATCGTCCTACATTGGTTCTGTTCTACAAAAGCTCTAACCATCGATTGAGAGCATTTTATTATTTAGTAAAACCATGGAGTTAAAAGATAGATTTATTTAACTCCATGGTAAAACAAACTAAATTTTGTAAGTTTTAGATGTGAGACTTTCAGAAGGTGTATTAATTTGCGTCAACAATATACAGTGTATCACCCAGTTCCGAACCACTAAACGGTCGGTACCTGCTACTGGCCACAGTTTACATCCTAAATCTAACTACAAGGTTGAAATATATGCTTTAATATCTGCTGAATAATATGGCAATAAAAGTTTTTCTAGATGATTTGTAAATATAGCGATAAATGGTCGGCTTATTCGTGACGTTCATTACCCAGTTCAGGGTCAAACTTCCAGTTTAAAATCAGATCGTTTTCCTAAGGTCTAAATATGTCCCAACAGCAAGTTATCTGCCTAAACTCACTGGGAAGAGGACTACGGTATCCATATATAAATCCATGCAAAGATAACACAATCTTAACATCTTCAACATATCAAATTTAAATGCCGAAGATTGGAGCATAGGATCGCGCTTCCACTTTTTTCAAATCACCAAGGGACGTAACTCCGTTCGAATTCTGCATTCTTTAACATGGCGGCAAATTGTGATTCGGAAATAAAGGACACGGACTTACTTTCCGTAGAATAAAACTAATTCTAAGAACGTGATCGACTTGTATTTTACGTGGTAGTTTATTTAATAATTTTACCCTATTTTGATACAGAAAACGTCAACCATCTCCTCCAAGTTTCCATGGATAAGGCCGACAAACATATATCACATATAGAAACAGAGCGCAAATCGCCGTCCGCTCGACATTGGCCGACATACAAGTTCAGTTTTCTCTCTTCAAACGAAGGTCTGGCTGATGCTGAATTTGGTTACAGGAAGACAATTAATTATATTTTTCAGCCATGCAAGTTTGGTATTTCCAACGCCTTTTATCACGAATGCAGCCGTGAAACTGGACTGACCCGGATCTGGGAAAGATTCGAAACTAGGAAATTGCCTGTATCTCGTACCGTAAGTGCAGGGGCCTCGGAGCACATTTGAAAGTGGGGGGACGGCGGGGGGCTGAACTCTATATCGGCCATGTTAAATGCTGGACTGGTGCTATCTAAGATAGGACTTATAACATTGCAGTCCCCGGTTCCGCGGCCCCTGAAGTGTTTAACTTGTTTTCTATACCGTACCAATGGGCCACGAAGAAAGAACTATCTTTACATTTAGTAATCTACCACAAAGATTCGTTATAAATATCTTCGATAGCACGGTTTTCAAGCTTGTTGCATAGTAAATACCAAGCTTTGAAAACATCTTTCCAGAAAGGATATAGTTGTTTCAGTTATAGCATTTTTATATATTCAGAGTCTGTATCATATACATGTATTTTTGGCCCAGTTACCATATTTTCCCACTTTGTTCCTCGAAACAGTAACCGTTTTATCCATGTTATTGTTAATGAATGTATGAGATTTGTCACGTTAACCATTTTTAATCCTCTTAGTTTATAATTTTGGGTACGGTAATAACTACACGTTTGATACGAACAGCCTCGTTTTCATATGAAATTGAATAGAATTGTATTCAGATCTTTAATAAATGTATCAGGTGGGTTTGGCAGGGCAAGGAAAGAGATGAATCCGCTTTGATAGTGCCAGTGATTCAATTATCCAATAATTTATCCAATAAAGTTAAGTTTCTTATTTTTCACTTGCTGAATTCCCTTTTCAACTCTTCCAATTTTGCAAGATAATTGATCTTCCATATTTCATAAAAATGGATAGCAGAAAAGTGTATGCCCAGTAGATTAAAATCGTTCACCCAGTTCAGAGGTATATTTTGACATAGTTTTAATTTCAACCTAGTAAGTGCCCCTATCCAAAGATGCGTTTGTTATGCCCCCCCCCTCTAACTAGAGGGGGGGCATATAGCGATCGCTTTGTCCGTCCGTCCGTCCGTCCTTCCGTCTGTCCGTCCGAATTTCTTGTCCGCGCGATATCTCGGTTAATAATTGATGGACAGGATTGAAACTTGCATGGAATGTGGCCAGTGGCTCATAGTTGTGCAGCGTAGAGTTTTTTCCGAGTTCCGGTATCATTTTCAAGAGTTATGGCCCTTTTTCTGAAATCTCTGTGAATGGGACTTGTCCGGGCTGGATCTTGGTTAATATTGTATGAACAAGTATGAAATTTGCATGACATGTGGTCAGTGCCCCACAGTTGTGCAGCGTAAAGTTTCTCCCCGTTCCGCCTATATTTTCAAGAGTTATGGCCCTTTGTTCCTGAAATCTCCATGAATTGGGACTTGTCCGGGCTGGATCTTGGTTAATATTGTATGGACAATTATGAAATTTGCAGGGTATGTGGTCAGTGCCCTGTAGTTGTGCAGCGTGAAGTTTCTTCGCGTTTCGCATATATTTTCAAGAGTTATGGCCCTTTGTTCATCAAGTTTTTGTGAATTTGGACTTGTCCAGGCTGGATCTCGGTTAATATTGTATGGACAAGTATGGAATTTGCAGGATATGTGGTGAGTGCCCTGTAGTTGTGCAGTGTGAAGTTTCTCCGCGTTTCGCGTATATTTCAAGAGTTATGGCCCTTTTGTTCTTGAAATCTTTGTGAATTGGGACTTGTCCGGGCTGGATCTCGGTTAATATTGTATGGACAATTATGGAATTTGCATGATATGTGGTCAGTACCCCATAGGTGTGCAGCGTGAAGTTTCTCTGCTTTCGGTTATATTTTCAAGAGTTATGGCCTTTTGTTCATCAAACCTAAATGAATGGGATATATTTATTTGTCCAAAGCACATTCCAAAGTAGATCACATAGGTCCTGAAGTATGAAATTGCCCCAAAAAGAGTGAATTGGATGCAAAATTCAAAGTTCACGATCGCTTCATAATTTCACCACAATATACTCCCAAGGAATGTAGGTCTCATAACCAGGTCACATTTTTGAATTTGGCGAAAGTCCCGGGTGGAATATGTACATGTATTATGCGAGGCATGCCGAAAAAAGTGACTGAAACAGAATTTTTATAATTAGCCAAATTAGGCCTCCACAGACCAATACAAAACAGAACAATGGTGGAGCAGTGTCGGATTAAAGCGGAAGGGGGGCATACAATTGAGCAATCTCTGATTGCTTCCTTGCTGCGTTTTCTCTACGTTTATTTTTAATCCCGAATGTTTATAAAACTCGTTGATACATTTCAGTGCTTCATTCAGTGATAGCTCCGAACCGCCGATGGCCAGCTGAGTAGTATATAAAGAGCTCCTGGGAGCTCCTTTAGGGTAGATAACTCTGTTTGAACAATTGCTGTCTCTGCCCCTAAATATGCCCCAGAAGCTCTTTGACGTCACATCCGGGTCAAAGGTCATTTTCGGGTCAAAGGTCACATGCGGTCACGTGACCTCTGGGTCACATCCAGGGCAAAAGGTCAAAGGTCACTTCCAGTCACGTGACGGCCCAGGTGACGTGACAATGATCCGGGTCAAAGGCCACTTCCGGGTCAAAGGCCACATCCGGTCACGTGACATTTGGGTCACATCCGGGTCAAAAAGTTAAATGTTACTTCCGGTCACGTGACGACCCAGCAAGAGTGATCTCCCCCTATATACGTTTGTGGTGTAGGGCCATTCCAGCACAATGGAAACCCACGCATGGACATTTGCGGTATGAGTTGTGGCCCCTTGTTTCTATTTTTTGGCGCCTCACCACGTAGAATACGATGGTAGGGGTCACGATACCACGCGTTGAAATTTTTTCAAAAAGTGACTGTGCGCATGCGCACTGGGCAGGTAAATCGAGGTGGACGTCTTGGGGTCTACGTGGACCACTAGTGGTCCGATTGAGTCGTGTGAGGTGTCACCCTCAAGCATTCGTGGGGAAGCATCCGACTGGATGGGTATGACGTGGAACTGACGTCATTCCGCGCATGCACAGTCTGGTCGTAGTAGAAAAAGGACAGTTTCGGAGGTGCGCTGGTCCGGATGGGCCGTGAAAGGTGGGCAGCACTCGTTGAGACGAGTCAGACTGGCTACCAGGGCTTTATATTACGCTAATTTGGGCACACTCTCTATTAGATTACGCTAATGTGCCCAAATTAAAAATACATGTAAGATGGATTAATAACAGGAAGCAAGTTGCTGAAAAAGTTAAAACAGTAACCAGTTATTAATTTCCTGTTGAATACTTGCCAACAAACTACATATTTTGTACATTTTTAGAATTCTTTCTCTCCCCAAACTTCATATAATTTGGGAATATTTAATTTGGGCACACTCTTAAAAGGTGTGAACAACATGTAATATAAAGCCTTGGGCTACCTGGTAGAGTTACCTGTGTGTGCGTGTGAGTGAGTGAGTGTGTGAGTGAGTGAGTGTGGCGTGCCCAACGCCCGTCTTAACGCATGAACGCACTAACGATGATTAGTGGGTGAGTGGGTGAGTGAGTGAGTGAGGGAGAGTGAGTGGTCACATAAGGTCGTTTGTACACCATTAGCCTCAGTCTGTATCCACCCTCTGACCGGGAACCATGTCGAGTACATGTACGTTCTGTCGGAAGACACTCTCTCGTCGCGACATAATGCTCGGACATATGCGTCTAGTGCACAGACAAGAGACGCCACCGAATCCCGCTATAGGTCCACTAAGTGGAGTAGAACATCCCTATACGATGACGGTGAGCGGCCCTAGGGGATGTGGAATGACGTTCTGGGTGATGAAGTTCTTAGAGGACACAGCTCCGACACGCGTTGTATGGTGTTATAGACAATGGCAGCCCGCATACGAGACTACGCGATTACAGAATGTGAGCTTCGTCACATTTGTAATGACCTGATGAGTGGGCCGAGGACAATTCGAAAATCGCGGACCTATTCACCAAAGGGTCCCATCATCGCAATCTGTCCGCCATCTATTTGACACAGAATCTCTTTTTTCAAGGGAAGGCGTCAAGAGATATTGCCTTGAACTGCTAATACTTCGTGTTGTTCTCCAATCCCATTGGCAGAGCACAATTCCGTGTGTTTGGTAGTCGAATTTATCCTGAAAACATCGACCATTTCATGCAGGCGTTTCAAGGGACGACAAGTCGTCCGTACGGCTACCTGTTCGTAGACTGAAAAGCTCATACCCCCGAAGATCGCCGGTTGACGACCCACCTGTTACCCGGCTAGGGGTCACCACAACGTCATATACCCCTACACCATCCACCGAGTCCACACCTGGCAGCACCCGTCCAGCAGCAACAACCTGCGCCAATACAGCGGGTCCCCTTCATACCATCAGTTCCGGAATATCATCCAACCGTGAAGGGTCAACCCAAACCCGTACAAGGGATTGAACACAACGTGAACTCGAGGCTATGGAAGCATTTGTTCAAAGAAAGTATGGAGTCCGAGTGAGCGAGACGTTGAAGCCACAGAAAACAAGTTTCACCACAAAGGGTATTCGAAAGAAGAAGCCGCAATTTTAACCCATAACACATTGGCACCCACACTACGACGGGCTTTACCTCAGCAGTATGCCGACTTCGTGACGCATATGAAATTGTTGGTCCATATGAAAATCGAAAGAACAGCGTCGATGTTGAAAACCTCGGGCATGAAGTGGAAAGCGGCGTATGCCATATCAATAGCTCAACAGAAGCATTTGTTTGAACGCATCGTTAAAAGCCGTTAAGGCGTTGAGAAAGGGTGTTACGGCGTTGAGACGAGTGTTAAGGCGTTGGCGGGCGTTACTGTCTATAAAAGCAAGCGTATTCTCAAAACACCCCATCAACATAGGTTATAATACTCTGAGTGCGAACGCACGTTCACCAGACATTACGATATGATGCGACACCAGAAGAATATACATAGGATTGAAGACTCCAAGGAGTCCACTGAAGAGGCAGAAAATGATACCGAAACAGAGACTGCTGGGAGTCTATCTACTGATACGGAGAGCTTGATATCAGATAGTCAGCCTACATCGCAGGGAAGTGAGGAAGAACCTACCTTTTGGAATCGTATTGTGACAGCAGCTATTAATACTCACGCTGCAGCGATCGAGGACGCCGAACAGGATAACTTACAACAGCCGTACATCGAAATGCGCCCCTGCATCAGGAAAACAGCAATGGCGATCTATGAACAGCTACAGCTTGAAATGAATGACGACCTCGCGCACAGGTCCATCATGAAGACCAAGCGTCACCTGGAAGAGGATATGGGGCTACCACTCACCGAGGCCCTGGAAAATTCGATCAGAATGCGCAAACAACTGTTTCAGGACATGCATGCTTCCTAAACAATGTCCTGGCCTGCCCGACGAGGATTAGAACATAAGGACCAAACAAACTTTCTGAAATGGGGTATCTGATTGGATAAGAGCAGCCGAGAATACATCTAGCTGACAAGAACGAATATGACAGATGTAGCCTCAAATGGGGGCTTCTGATTAGACAAGAGCCTACTTAAGTTGTAAACATACCCAACGCGGCTCCCCCAGCTTGGGTATGATGTACTGGAGGGGATAATAAAATGATTGACCTGTCATACTTGTTGTTGTTATTGTTCTCTCACCTGTCTACATCATGGAGACAAGGCGTTATGCTAGGGCGTTAAGGTGTTCAGATAGGGCGTTAAAGCGTTAAGACGGGCGTTGACGGGCGTCACTGCATTTCGACGAATTAGTGACAATTCCATGAAAAGTTTCTGAGCTAATTCACCAGGGCGTCGAAACGTTAAACTATCCGTTGGCGGGCGTTGCTGTCCATAAGAGCAATCGTATCCTAATGTCGTACATGGCAGAAGATTAAACTTTCTCAAACGACGGCTTCTGATTGGGCAAGAGCCTACGACAATTGTAAACATACCCAACACGGCTCCCCGAGCGTGGGTATGATGTATTGCAGGAGATATGGCCATACAGCACGAGAAGGGAATCCCCCTGGTCCTAGTTGGAGTTTTTTGCCCCATTCTTACCAGTAGTGAACCCCAAAACATCCATGATTCTCCATGGTTAGGTGTAAAGTCCGTTTCCCGCTTTTTATATTTTCGGTACAATTTTTCTAATTCAACCAAAAATTTTGACGTCAGTCCGGCTTTGACGTGATACATTGTCTTTGTTTCATTCATCTCCCAACTGCCAATATGGATTTATTACCCCCACGAAATATGTCGTAGTTGACGTAGACATCGCCACAAAACATCAAAGGTTTGTCATTGTTATGCGCTTAGCGAATAACAATGGCATATTCTCCCACTCCCTTGCGCTAAACGCGCAATCTTTATACAGAGTGAAGGATCGGAGTTGGCCACTTCTTTGCGCTCGGTAGTATCATACCCGTAGCCATTCCCGACGCCTACTTGAGCGAATACGTGTACCCCAAATGGAACATGGCGATGAATGTTGGCAAGAAGATGATACGTTAAGGCGACTCGCGCTTATTCGACCACGAAATGCACTGTGTATTCGGGATCTGTTGCGGGTCTTCTATTGGTCTTTTTTCATATTTTTGCATAAACAATAGTACTTCTAAAAAGTTTCACTCATCGTTGCAACGATATCCAACTTTGAACCGAACCCTCTCATTGGACGCGGGTCAAAAAAAAGAAAAAAAGTCCTAGTCCTTAAGCCGTTCAATTTGAATGTTAACATTCGACCTCTGACCTTGATCTCCTTACTTCATTCAGATTCTTATGTACCTATTATGTGGCAAGTTTGTATATCCCCACTCTTACTACTTCTGGATAATATTGGACCATTGACTGAACTACCAATGGAAGGTACCATATGTAACTAAAATGGAAATTACAATGGCTTTAAATAGTAAAATAATGATGGGTCACTAGACATAATAAGGTACCAGGTCCTTTTACAAACATGAAGCATTTTCTGTTCAAACCTGCATACTAAAGGGTGGCAAGTAGTAACCAAAGGCTATTTCAACGCAATGGCGCCTCACTGCGCATGCGCGAGAACAAAAAAAAATGGGGCGGTCATGGGGCGGTGTGCGCAGGAGTGTTGTGCGCAGGTATGACGTCACTTCCGTTCTGGGTGAATGGGGCGTGACCTTGGGAGCATGTATTCCTCCGCGGTGATGCGGTCTGCCTCCGCGGACCGAAAGTAGTCCCAAAACCGTGGGTTTTCGTGAGAGTGTTCGGCAATCTGTAGAGACCGCTAGTGGACCAATTGGGTCGAGTGAGGTATATCAAAGTGAAGCATTCGTGAAGGGGCATCTGATGGGCTGGGTGTGGGGTTGAAATATCGTCATTCTGCGCATGCGCGATGGACAAAGGATATGGAAATAGACGTGTTGGGGTCCAGGTGGGCCACTAGTAGCCCTATGGATTCGTATGAGGTATCAATGTGAAGCATTCGTGAGGGAGCCTCCACCTGAACTAGTGTGTCGTTCGTTGTCCACATTCTGCGCATGCGGAATTGTGGGAAAAGGGTATGGAAATAGACGTTTTGGGGTCTAGGTGGGCCATTAATGGTTCGATGGAATCGAGTGAGGTATCAATGTGAAGCATTCGTGAAGGAGCATCCGCCTGGACTAGTGTGTCGTTCGTTGTCAACGTTCTGCGCATGCGCAGACAGGGAATTGTGGGAAAAGAATATGGAAATAGGCGTGTTGGGATCTAGGAGAGTCCTTAATGGGCCGATGGTATCGTATAAGGTGTTATTTTGAAGCTCTCGCGAGGGAGCATGCGCCTGGACTAGTGTGTCGTTCGTGTTCAACATCCTGCGCATGCGCAGACAGGGAATTGTGGGAAAAGACATGGAAATAGACGTTTTGGGGTCTAGGTAGGCCCCTAATGGCCCGATGGAGTCGAGTGACGTATCAATGTGAAGCATATGTGAAGGAGCATCCAACTGAGTGGATGTGACGTAAAACTGACATCATTCTATGCATGCGCAGTAGACCAAGTGTATGGAAATAGACATTTTGGCGCCGACATGGGTCACTATGGGTCCGATGGAGTCGTCTGAGGTCTTATTTTGAAGCTCTCGTGAAGCAGCATCCGACTGGACTCATGGTTCGTCCGTGTTCAAGAGTCTGCGCATGCGCAGTCTGGTCGTAGTATAGAAAGCAGGCATTTTGGGGATGTGTGTGTGGGGGTGTGTTTGATCAACCACTATGGGTCCATGGTTGTGGTTTGGTGGTGTGTGTTGTTCGCACAGACGTCACTTCCGGTTTCACTAAAACTACCTCCGAATACAGAAGAGTTCCAATTTTCCCGTAGACGTAGGGTCCGGATTTTCAACATCCAGGTTTTTCCCGGCCCGGACCGCCCCGGCCGCAGCGCGCGGGTTATCCGGCCGCACGCCTGCGCGGCATCATCGGAAGTGCGCGGGTGAATGTCGGGTCAATAGGTCAAAGATCATATCCAGGTCAAAATGTCAAAGGTCTCCCTTTCGGCAAGGCTCGGCAACAATGTTGCGGCATCGATATACAGAGCTTGAACCCAAAAAGGGGATTGTAAATTAACCTGGGAAGGATGGGCAGTTCCATTTGGATCAATCAGCGGTCGAGAAAAAGAGCCAATGAGCGATCGATAAAAAAACCAATGGACGGGACTAGAATTTCGCTCACGTCTGCGCCTACATCCGGGTACTAGGATGCTTTCGCCTACGTCCGCGCCTACATCCGGGTTCTTGTACACTCGGGTAATGTTTTCTGGACATTGATGGGTTACCTTTGGCCCCATTCTAGGCCACTGATTGGCTAATACGGTGTTCAAAGCCAGTTTCATGCATTATGCTCATATAGAAAACACACAAGACAGGTTTTTTTTTGGTGAGATCTCATTTTGTTTTTTATTCAACAATAGCTAACAACAACAACGTGAGAACAACCACGTGAAAACTGAAGCTTAGAACAGGGGGTTTGTACATTGAAAGAACTGAAGCCCAGAACGGGGCCTGTACATTGTAATGATGGGCGGCGCAGTCATATACGAGTACATCGCGGTCCTCGGCCTTGAGGTACTCGTCAAACATCTGTATGATGGTAGATAAGGTTCTGCCCCGGCATCGATGGTACAGGTAAAACAAGCAATATTATCCGCACACGCTACTGGTCAGGCTTTGCAACGTTTCACTGTTCCAACACCACGTCTCTGTGCCTTGATCCATGAAGTCTGTTAAATCGGGATGGAGGGGTGGCAGGCCGTACGGGTCCAAGTATTCGCCCTGCTGTTCTGCAAGTACACGGCCACCCAATGTTCACCGGGCCGATCCATCGGGTCCGTGTTGAGAACGTAAGCAGCAGGATACATACGGTCTAATTGGAACACATCTTGGGCGAACACCCCTTGAAAGACCATACGTGCCCCTGTGTCATTCTCCACCACGGTGGTTATCTAGTCTGCATCCATGTTAGGTGGCAAAGTCACACAGGACGTTGCGCGCCTTGTCCACTTGAATAATGTTGTCAAACTCGGCGTAGCAGATCACATTGACGGTGGTCCCGAGGGCTCGTACAAAGTGGATTTCCAACCGTAAATTGCCTTGCTTGGCCAGGACCAGCTGATGGTCGTTCTCTAAGGTGGGGGTCAGATCGAAACAGAACAACGTGTATCCGTTCGCGTAGTCCTCCCGACTGATCATACTCCCTTCGTCCTGGTTGATTTGACCGGTGGCTGTAAACAGGCTCTGATAGGCTCGAATGAAATTCCTGCGCCCAAAGTTCGGTGTTAAGGCCGTGGCTGGGACCTGTTGTCCGTCCACATGCAGGGCCACAAAACTGATGCCGAAATGTTTAAAGTCAAACTGATTCTCTGGGAAGGCTCCGCTGAAACTGGTATTTTCCACACAGGCCAGGATCAATCGCTTGGGTAGTTCCCCCAGGAACAGGTTTTCTTTGTTGGCGCTCATATTTCCAGCAGGCACAGAGAACACTTTGGTTTGTACACGTCGGATAGGGTACTGGGCTGGTTTAGTTTCCAAGGCTTTCATGTGTCCCAATTGAACGGCTGGATTCGGTTTCACTTTTCGGACATACAGGACTGCGTCTTGGATGACAGTCTTATAGTCAGCTGCATGCCCCTCTACGTTAGTGGCCATCAAGGCGAAGGTCGGAGGCGCCCGTATCAGTCGAATTTTGATGGGGATCTTGTTCAAGAGGTACAGGTCTTGCATGAAAATGTATGCGTGCAGTCGACCCATGAGATCCACCGAGGCGCCGTTCGCAGTGAAAGCCTTCCGTTTGTTATATCCTTCATTGTTCACCGTGCCCATGTGCTCGGCTGTGTCCTGGTAGAATAAAGCGGCTGTCAGCTGAGATTCTTTAGCCTCTCGTTCATACGACAACAGTGTCTCGGTGTAGGCTCGATAGGGGTACGTGTTGGTCGAGTCACTGATGAGTTTGTCGCTGAGGAAAATATCCACCTGTTGAAACATCGAGTGCAGCCAGAGATTCGTCGGGCCCACCGTTGCAGCTTGGATGATTCTGAAGCCATCCCCATTGACGATCTTGGCTTTCACATACAAGTATGTATGGACTAAATCCACATAGGCCGTATCCGCATTACTGATGGTGAACTCGATGGGTCCTGTTTCGTTGATGCTGGAGAGCGGGAGATGCTCCACCCATAATCCTTGTTCGGCACTGGTGTGTGTGGGCGGGACGGTCCACAAATCAAATTCACTGTTGGTGGAGGGGTAGGACTCTGCGTGGATTAAGGACATGTTTAAGAAAACATATCTTGGGTCTTCGATATGCGTCGTCGCTGGGTCGGACGTCGACTGGTGCGTGGTCTCGGTGGTGCAGGTCTTTTATTCCCTACGGTGCGTTGTGCTTTGGCCACCAAGACGCCTCCCGCTTCTTGGGCCCTACGTTTCAAGGCTTCTTTGGGTGCCGTAACCCACAAGACATCACCGGCCACTTGCAGTCCACTGCGTACCGCTTGTTTGCCGATCGCTTTCACTCCACGCGTCACCAAGGGCAGGAACGTTTTGACGATACTCCCGAGTATGTTCCCCAGCCCATGTCCTCGTTGCATGCGTGCACCACTAAAGACGGGAAGGCCATCCCCGGCCTGATGGGCATAATAGTCCATATAGCTGCGTGGATCGCACTCCTAAGGGACCTTCATTATACAAAGTGGGGAGCACGTGCTTGTCGAAAATGAAGTTTGAGCACCACTTTTCCTCGTTCGAGTGCCACCGGTCGTCCCGTGTCATCTCTTATATCCACCGTGATAGTGTTGATGTCGGTTTGTCGTACGGGTAGGTAGAGCATGTGGGTGAAACTGTGGATGACTTGATCTCCATACATCTTTGTAATTGAGGTGTGTTGATATCGCACACGATGTGGTTGTCGACCACGTCCGAGTAGACGTAGAGTCCGTACATACCCGGCTTCATATCCATCGGGATCTGGCCATGGTCCTCGGATGGACCCGTGTAGGTCGCGTGAGCGAGACCCAGCATTTGCTGTAGGATAGGACTCAGTACGACACTCACGTTGGCGGTGAGGAGGATCTGTGCCTTGTCGTTGTGTGCGTTGTAATCGAAGTCCACGTGATTATTGAAGGGAAAGGATTTGATGGGTGTTGAAGTATTCGTGACCTCCCGTAGAGCCTTTTAATGGAACAGTCTTGTCAGCCCCTGCATGAACTCCTTGGGGGTATCGTATTGGCCTTCGGGGAGGGTGAGTCGGGTGTTTTTGCCTTCGTAGGTCACCTCGTACCACGCTTCATTGGCTCGCACGTTGTACCACGAGTAAGGGTATTGAATATCCACGAGGCCACATTCCCAGCGTCCAGGTAAATGCAACGGTTGCGGTAACGGGGTCACGTACTTGGCCAAGGTGTTGTCAGGAAACACATCCAGCGAACTGTTACTGGGTAGGGTGAGGTAAAACATGGCGACTGAGCTGTCCGGCTGCTGCTGTTGGTTTTAATAGGTATTCCAGGCCTTGGGCGGTTGTGTCCGGCGTCGTGTTCGTCGCGGTGACTTGCTACGTGTCACAGGTCTGGAGATGTGGGGTGCCCTGATCAAGGGTGGTTTTTTAAAGGCGTGAAAAGAAGGTGTCCGTTGTGGTGGTATTTTGGGGGGTGACTCCAGTTCCCATTCAGCTTCCCAAGAAGGTATTGGGCCACTCGTCGATTGCTGGGTCCGCTGCATCCAGGCCCAGCGCTGGGGATTCCCCACCAATTTCTGTGGTACATGCATGTCTTTCAAGCCTTGAGCGAAGACCTCCCATCCTCGAGGATCCGTGTGCGACCTGCGTTGACGCATCAGGTCATTCACTAAATCCGTCATGTGGATCCCGGGGACCACCTGATTCTGTAGCAGGCGTTCGCCTTTATCATTCCAAGTCATGTTAGGATTCTGTTTCATCCGTTGTAATACCAGACCAGCTTGCTTCTTGAACGACGCAGGTACACTCTTCAGCACTTCGTCTTCGACCCACTGTGGGGCTGTGGGTGGTACCCCTGGTAATGGCGGCTGTTGGAGCGGTGCTGAAGTCGGCGGTGTGTCACGTGGTGGTGGTGGTGGTGGTGGTGGTGCTGGGCTAGAGAAGGTTTTGTATTGGTCCATGAACGTCATGTACCGTTGAAGCGTCTCATTGTACCGTTGTACTTTCTCACTGTCGCTTAACCCCGGTCTTTGTAAGATCTGTTTCATCTCTTCATCGAGGGTGTTTATGGTCTTCACCGTAGGTGGGACAGGGTAGGGCGATTGGAGGTTTTGAAGGAACCGTGGTTCGACGAGGACCATTTTTTTCGTGTAGTTCATTGTCGGCCGAAGAGTCCACCCAATACTGGACCCAACACGGAAGCGGCCAACGGTGCTAAAATGGCCCCGAGAAAGCCGCCTTTCTGTAACACCTTTTTCTTTTGTGTTTGAGAGACTCGCTTCTGGACTAGGGTTCGGAGACCTGTCTTATGCTTGGCCAACTTTGTCTTCTGAGCCGGAGTCAGTGGTACGTTGCTTTTTAACAGGTTGTACCCGATCTCGCACAGACAGCGTACACGGTCAGGGTCCACACCGCGTACAATGGTTCGGACCAACTCGGGTGGGGCCGTCTTCAATACACGGAGCGTCGGGGCGTGCTTCCGTACTCGCGTAGACATCATGTACAACTAATGCTAGAACCCACAACTCTGCCCTTTTTATCTACCTCAGAGAACAGAGACAAAGTCAATCATGCTGTGGTATTAATTCTTTTTATTATCCCCATCATCAAACACACGCACTCCAGCTGGGGGAGCCACTGTGGGTGTGTTTACATTATTTTTGCATGTACACGTGGTGGGTCTCTCCGGGAAAGATGCCGGTCCGTAGTCGAAGGTGATCGGGGGTGGTTTGCTTGAGGTCGAAGAGCATATACCCGTGCTGAGGGGTTGTCGCATATTTAAAGGCTTCCAACGCAAACGGTGTGCGGCCGGGATACATCTGTCTCGCCAGGTGCAGCAGTTGAGTGGTATCTCTCGGGTTTTTGAAGACCACCAGGTAGTGGGCATTTAAGCTGATGTTCCGATGTTCTTTGTTTTTACTGAACAGATTCTGCACAATGTAGATGATGCTGAGCCGTCGATGATGGCTGCCTTTGGTAAAGAGTTGGGTGACTCGCGCATCCGTCTCCGCCATGAGATCATCCAGAACCACCAAGGTATCCGGCTCCAAATCGGCCAGGTTGGGTAGGCCTTCCACGAACGTGATGTGGGGCATTCCTGCATACGCTGCCTGCCATTCTGCGTAACACCACACGACTCGGGCAATGGGTGGGGTGATCATGCTGTCGGCGTGTTGAAGGAGCGTCCTGACGAAGTGCGTTTTGCCGGAGCCCGTCGGTCCTGCGATGACGCAAGTGAAGGGATGCTGCCACCGAGGGTCCATGGTTGGAGGTGTATCCGCTGTCGTGGTAACCCGCTCTTGTAAATTTGGTACGAGTGAACTGGAGCGGTGGTGGGTACAAAGTCGGTCGTTGTCTGTTCTATGTGAGTGATGATGGTGGTGGGTACAACGTCGGTCGTCGTTGTGTGTTCACTGTGAGGGATGAAATCCAATGGGTTTTCAGACGTAGTGGGTGTTCTTGGTGTAGGTGTGGGCTGTATACTTGGTGTGGAGCTCGATGTGGCTTGTACACGGGATGTGGTGGTGGTGATGACTGGGCTCGATAGTGGGTTGACTGGTGCTATCTGTAGACTTGTTTGACTAGTGGCTGGTGTTCTAAGTTGGTTAAGTAGCGTGCTAACATAGGCTACGTCGTGAAACACACCTCCGTACAGCACACTCAGCAGGCTTAGCACTATCACCACAAAGCCCACTTGCGCTTTGCGCGTTTTGGAAGACGCTGTGTTCAGAGGCAGCTGCTGTTTGTTCATAGCACTGTGGTCGAACGTGGAATGAAGGATGAAGGCAGTGGTGTCTGGCTTTATAGTCGTTTCACCTGGTTGGCAGCGACCCGGGAATTGAAGGAACTGGGCCAGCCTTGCCATTTGACGAAATGAAACAGTTTGCCACGTCGACGTTCCGTTGTTAAAATCTGCTCCACCGTGTAGTAGTCTTGCTGTGTTTTTACGACAGGCTGTAATTCCGTCTCGTAAATCGTCCCTAGCAACGGTTCCCCTTGAAGATCTTCCAGTTCATAGACTCGCTGCTGTGTGGGTAGGCGCCGTTTAATCAGGAAGTGCTCATCGCTCGAGTTGGGCAAGTAACTTTTCTCGAACTTGCCCTTGACTTTACTGATCCGTACAGGGTCCCCAACCTTGCACACCTCCTTCGGCGTTCGCTGCGATTGCCTTGGGTACAAGACACGCCAGACTTGGGCTTCATTGCGTTGGGTCACGGTAATGGGAGCTCTCTCTATACTCCGGTGATAGACTCGATTGTAACCACTCACAAGTTTCGGGAGAGCATCGATGTACCGCCTTGTATTCTTATAGGTGAAATATTTATACATGCGGCCTTTGAATGTCCTGTTGAACCTTTCCACCACGGAAGCCTTGGTCTCGTTGTACGTATGGAAGAAAAACACCTTCTGGGCTTTCAGAAACTGTTGGAACGGTCTGTTGAGGAATTCCGTGCCTTCGTCGGTTTGCAAATACAAGGGTTTGCCCCCGGTCTTGAAGATGTCTTTGATCGCCGCTATGAGATTCGCCCCCGTTTTCGTCCGGATGGGTACCACCCACGCATACTTCGACAGGATATCGATGCACGTCAAGATATACCGATTCCCGTCGTCGTGTTTGGCAAAGACGCTCATATCGACCAAATCCGCTTGCCACTGGGCATCTAGACCTCCCACGATGACCCGGTTCCGTAGAAAATGGCGACGGGCAGCTCGATGTAATGTATAGGTGTCTTGTTTTCTTAACCAATCTCGGACTTGAGCACGTTGTATCCCCTGGGGTTTGGCCGCTCGATGGAGAGCCGTCAATGCGCTATAGGCCACCGGACTGTCGGGGCTGTAGTATAAGTTATCCAACACCTTCTCCCAGCGCTTCATGGTGACAAATGATGATGGACCCTGGCTCTATCGTTTATTTATAACGGGTATATCTTGGGCCGGAATTTCTTTCTGATTTTCTTCGTTGGCTTCTGCCAGCACAGTATCCATGGTAAATGACCAGTCCAACTCGTCTGATGACCGCTTGATAAGCACTTGATCCACATCTACCACGGCATCTTCCAATGCAGACCATAGATCAGGGTGAAGGGTAAAATGCACTGTACCCCCCATCTAGCCGAGCCAATTGAGCAACGAAAGGGCCGCGTCGGATGTACACATCGTGACACAAGTGGATGAGGTCGCCGTCCAGTTCACCAGACAACACCCGATTTAATTTGGTCCAGCCCTCCTGGGACAGACGAATGTGGGCCGGGTACGGTTGTGTAGGGTCCGCATCACAGATGTCTCCCACCTCCTCCATGATATCGACCTTATCCGCATAAACGTGCAGGAAAACCTCGGGGGTCAAGCTGAGATACGCCCGTATTATATGCTCCGTCATGGTCAGTACGTGAATGGTACCAGATTTGGCCGTCTCTCGTATTTATAGGGAGAACCCCGTGAGATCAAAGGATCGGGTGGTCATGTCACTGGGCTGACTGAGTCTAGCTGGATAATCAATGGTATCGTCGTCTGCCTCCGCTTCATTGCTAGAAATTTGTTCATTGGGTTCTGCCGCCGCTTCTCTAGCCCACTCCAACTGAACAGCCGACCGCTCGTGCGGTGTAAACAGCTGGTCCACGATAGGCACCACTTTATCGAAGGCTGTCCACAGATCGGGGTCTAGGGTGAAGCCTCGCGTAGGGTCTTGGTAACGGCCCAGGCGTGGGGAGAAGGGTCCACGGTGTACGTAGATGGCATTGTCTATGTGGATGGGGTTTCCGTCGAGCTCACCACTCAACACCCGTTTAAATTTGGTCCAGCCGTCACGGTGTAGCGCAACCGTATTCGATACGGTTTCAGCGCGCGACCAGCAAGCATCTCCACGGTCTTCCACGAGGACGACTTTATCTTCATAGACGTGTAACCCCACCCGGGGTGTAAGGGGAAGGATGGGTCGTAGAACTGGTGACATGGTTCACCCAATGACGAACGGTGAATGACACACCAGTAGAATATGATTAGAGACTTCAAGGACAACGTTATATGTAATAATCCCGCTCCCTGCTTTTTTGTTACTTAATAAGTATTGCTCCCTATTTTTTTTACATAATATGTTTTGTTACTTAATAAGTATTGCTCCCCATTTTGGTACTTCATATGTATTAATCCTTTTTATCTCATATGTTTCATATGTAAGTTCTATTTTTAGAGCATCACCTGAGTTCTATTTTTAGATCATGATATCATTGGGAAAACTCCTGTTCTATTGTTATTGCCTGTTCTTTTGTCTTTATCTAGGTACCTTTATCTAGGTAGAACAATGGTCTCCTCATAGAAAAAGAGCGCTGAGTCACGCTATTCATTGACTTCGTAGCTAAATTTTAATCTGCCCACACACTGACATTATATGGAAACCCCCTGTTCTATTGTTATTTCCTGCTCCTTTATCTCTATTTCTCGACAAGTACAGACGCGTCTATGTTGAACAATAGACAATAAACAAGGAGTGATGAGTCATGCTCTAATATTTTTTGTTACTTAATAAGTAATACTCCTTGTGTTCATATGTAAGTTCTATTTTTAGATCATGACATCATTGGGAAAACCCTTAGGGTCGGAAGGGTGACCTTTTGACCTGGATGTGACCTTTGACCCGCGCGCACAACCCCGGATAATCCGCGCGCGCGTCCGGATAACACGCGCGCGCTGCGTGCCGGCCCGGTGGTACATAATATGTAGTATCCCCTGTTACTTAATATCTAATGCTCATAGTTTTGTTATTTAATACTCCTTGTGTTCATATGTAAGTTCTGTTTATAGAGCAACACCTCAGTTCTATTTTTAGATCATGACATCATTGGGAAAACCCCTGTTCTATTGTTATTGCCTGCTCCTTTGTCTTTAGTTCTCGACAAGTACAGACGCGTCTATGCAGCACAACAGACTCCCCATAAACAAAGAGTGGTGAGTCATACTATTGTTAATTCCCCTGCTCCTTTGTCATTTCTCGACAAGTACAGACTTGTCATATGCTCCTTTGTTAGTTCTCGACAAGTACAGACGCGTCTATGTTGAACAATAGACAATAATCAATGAGTCAAATGAGAGTTAATAAAGAAGTTCGCACTTGTCCACACCTATATAAAGGTCCACGTGTACATCCCTGTTCATTCACCATGGATCAATACGAGAGGACCCTTATCAAGCTGAAAGCGGCATCTATCGCGGCGATATTATTACTCCTCATCCCTCTCATCGTGCTGTCTGCCTTTCGTACGTCCTGTGTAAAGTGCACACCCTGTATAACATGTTCACCGTGTAATGGTCCCCCAGAAACCACAGTGTCTCCGCCCTGTTCCTATCCCGATACCCGCGTAATAACCACCATTTCGAACAGAACCCTATGCACACCTATGCAGCAAGTAGCCATTGATAATCATATTCGAGCTACTGTTTGCTTATATGCCAAGACGCTGAGGGTGGATCTACGCTATTTCCTCAACGGTAAAGCTTCCATTAAAGGACTCGCCCTAACACATACTCAGTGGACCCTCGTCAAGGATAGTACCCCTAAAATCGACATCGCCATACAGAATGTTCTAGAAAGCCAGCATAATCTTACATCGCTTGGTCCTTGATCCCTATAAAAGTACATCATTCATCTTTTAGCCCCAGTCGTCCAAATGGATCACTACATTATTGTTAGTAGCAAAGATTCGTTGTCATACTTCCCTGACAATACACTCTATAAATTTCGCGTTGCCTTGAACACGCGTCTCTGTTTAAGTGATTCCTGGGTGGTTGGTTTAGCGGAATTATTTATCAACAAGCAACCTCAATTCAAATCCAAGTCGTTGTTACTCGTGACTTGTAATATTTGCGGTGAATCCTTTGTAGGCGAGACTAAACTACCTCTCCTACGGACTGTAGATGTGACGAGTGTTTCCAAGAAAGCCATTACTAGGGTATATTCTACGCCACATTATCTCCCCATAGTTTAAAATAGTGTCGACGTTCTCGACATCTATATAAAGACCGAAGATAATCTTCCAGCAACCCTTCTGAGTGGTGCAATTACGATCACGCTCCACTTGAAAAAACTATGACGAATCGTCATTTGTATGTTGCCGACGTCAAAAAATGGATTCGTTTCTATCAGGAACAAGTTAACTCCTTGTCGTTCCCCACATCACAAAGCGGAAGAGGTCTTAGCATCATTCCTATTGAAACTCAAGTGCCACAGAAACGTATAAATGTACCACCTATTACGCTAACTACCCCGTCACAACAAGCTGTTGATCAAGCCAAGTCTGAAATCCGTATAAATAAGAAGCGCACCTCATCTCCACCCATTATCTCCCAAGGACAGTCCAAACGTATAAAAAGAACATCACCTCCAAAGAAGCGGAAGATTCAATTTTTCTAGCTACACCATGGCGCTCCTTACTGACAAAGGCTTCCACGAAGGTCAACCCGAGACGTTATCTCTTTTTCAATTACCGCCTTCGCAAAGCGGTGGAAAATCGTTACATCATTGACGTGAGGCCAACATCCCAATTCAACGATGGTGCTCCCGATGAATTTAAGATATCAGGCCAGGGGTTAGATTATCTCGACCTGAAATCCTGTCGACTCTACGTGAAAGCTAAGGTCGTGCACAGCGATGATACCCCGTTGATCAAGGATGAAAAATGCGGCCCTATCAATCAACTGCTACAGACCATGTGGTCACAAATTGATGTATCTATGCAAGGTAAACTGGTGACGACCATGGACAATGGTTATCCATACAAAGCCTACCTTCAGACCATTCTGAATTTTGGTGAAGACGCTAAAGAAACGCAACTACAGCTTCAACTGTTTGTAGTTGATAAAGGTGATAATATAGATACCACAAATCCTGCAATAGGTGCAATTGCCGGACTTACAGAGAGACAGAAATTCATCGCCGAGAGTAATGTTTTCGAGATGGAAGGAAACCTCATGCAGGACGTGTTTAAACAACACCGCTACCTGCTAAACAACGTTGATGTATACATGAAGTTGTACCGGTCGTCGCCCCAGTTCATCTTCATGGCAGAAGCCGAGACTCCAGCCTACAAACTCGTTATTGAGGACATCAGCCTGAAAGCTTACAAAATACGCGTCAACCCTGGTGTCATACTCGGACACGCCAAAGCTCACGAAGACAGTTCCGCGTGTTATCCCTACCTGAGCACGCAGGTTAAGATGATGTCCATAGCCGCTGGACAGACCCTCTTCCGCTGGGACAACATGTTCCAGTCCGTTTACCCCAGCAAACTGATCGTTGGTTTCGTATCTTCCAAGGCCGTGGGAGGGGACTATAAAAAGAATCCTCTGAACTTTCATCACTTTAAGCTGACAAATCTGGCGGTAAACATAGACGGTGTCACTTCCCCGGGTCATCAAATAAGGACGAGGTATGGTACCCATCCTTACACCTCGCAGTTCACATCGGCCTACCTCACCTTATTCGACGCTATAGGTCAATACGGAGAAAACTTTGGAAATAACATCGACATATGGTCTTACACGAGAGGCTACAAGCTATACACCTTCAACTTGGACCCTACCTTAGCCTCGAAAGATCACCTGCAGCTGTTGAAACAAGGTAACCTTAGACTGGAAGCGGTCTTCGGAGAACCACTTCCTGAAACCGTGAGCTGTATCACCTACGTAGAGTTCCCAGCCCTGATAGCGGTTGATAAGTCACGGAACGTCATAGTCAATGCACCATGAATACCAACGAGCTACGCTGCATTATTCGCTCCGATCACACGCTAAAAGCAATCGTCCGCGGGGTGTACCCGGCGGATAAGATTCCAAGCCACGTGTCTCTGACAGCGTCTGCGTATATCGTAAACACAGACCCGTCTACTCTTCCCGGTGAACATTGGGTAGTATTCTACTTTTCCCAAGACAGAGGTACATTTTTTGATTCCTTGGGTCAACTACCAGAGCATTACGGCCATCGCTTCGCTTCATTTCTCAAAAACAATTGTAAAACTATTTCATATAATGACAGAGTGCTTCAAGGAGATCAATCATTCACCTGCGGTCACTATTGTATATACGTGTTACTCCAGTTAACACGAGGTGTATCTCTTTCCAGCATTCTGACGGACTTCCATCAAACCCATTGTCATAATGATTGTTATGTATATAGATTTGTAACGCGACATTTCTCATATTGTATTTCCAACACACTTCAAATGTATTGTAGCTGTTAATTCTTTCAATAAATTTGTTTCTTAAACCGCACCTCTACCGTTTTGTTTAATTTTTATATAAAGTGCGAAGGTGAATATAAAAGAGATGATCTTTTCATCCTGGTCAAGACACGATGAATCCGGGTGCATGGAAAACCTATTTGTCCCGTGTCTACTTTGACACATCCGATGTTGCTTCGTTTACAGGCCCTGTCAAGCTACGCAATATTTTGCGTAAACGAGGGTATAACGTTCCCCTAACCGATCTAAACCAATGGTTGAGCGATCAAGACCCTTACAGTTTACAGAGACCTATTCGATATTCATTTAAGAGAAATAGAGTGATATCAGCTGGAATTGATAATTTGTGGGACGCCGACCTGGCTGATGTTACCAATGTATCGAAACACAATGACAACATAAAGTTTCTACTCTTCGCTATTGACGTCTTCTCGCGTTATTTATGGGTCGTTCCTCTCCCCAATAAACAACATCAGTCAATCGTTGCGGGATTGGAATCCATTTTAAAGCAAGGTAGATCCCCAAAATATCTTAGAGTCGACAAAGGTAGTGAATTCAATAACCGATGGGTGAAGGCCTATTTGACGAAGAAGGGAATTAAACCTTATGTCACACATAATGAGAAGAAGGCCAATTATGTGGAGAGGGCCATCAGGACGGTTAAGAACGTATTATATAAGTATTACACGCATAAGCAAACCTACCGCTACCTGGATGTTCTTGCAGACGTAGTGGGGGCTTACAACCGTCGGCAGCACCGATCACTAAACGAGAGAGCTCCAGCTGACGTAAACGAGCATAATGAAGCCATACTCTGGAAAGAAATGTATGTGGACACTACACAACCTACACGGAAACAGCCTTTTAAATTGAAGGTTGGTGATTCTGTTCGTATTTCACACGTGAGATATGTATTCCAACGGGATTATCAAGCCAAGTGGACAGAGGAACTCTTCAAAATTTCAAAAAGGTTTCGTCGCCAAGGGCTACCCATATACAAACTCATAGATTTCATGGACGATGAAATACAGGGGACATTTTATCAACAGGAGCTTCAGTTGGTCAATAAAGATGTTGATGCATTATGGAGGATTGAAAAAGTACTCAAAACACGACGTCGTCGAGGCAGGGTGGAAAAACTGGTTAAATATGTCGGGTGGCCAATCAAATTCGCTAGCTGGGTAGCTCAAGAAGATATTGAAGCAATCTAATCATAAAGCTCTATGGGGTGTCAGCAAGTGTGTAGAAGTGTGGCGCTATGTACACGACTGTATATATATATAAGGTCGTTTGTGAACCATTAGTTCGTATATCATGTCGAGTACGTGTACGTTCTGTCAGAGAACCTTCTCCCGTCGTCACAATATGCTCAGACATATGTGTCTAAGGCATAGTCAGGAGATATCGCAGAATCCCACTAGAGGTCCACCAAGTGGAGTAGAGCATCCCTATACCATGATGGTCAGCGGCCCTACGGGTTGTGGCAAGACATCATGGGTGATGAAGTTCTTAGAAGAAGGACCAATCAGCTATACCCGTATAGTTTGGTGCTACAGCCAGTGGCAGTCCGCCTACGAAAACACCTCTCTGAAGAATGTAACATTCGTGCCTGGTATCCCCCAAGACATTGGAGAGGTTTATTACTTCGACCCTGATGAGATCAACGTGGTAGTGCTCGATGACCTGATGGGTGTGGCTAAGGGAGACTCACGCATCTCCGATCTCTTCACGAAAGGATCCCATCATCGCAATCTGTCCGTCATCTATTTAACCCAAAATTTGTTTCCACAAGGGAAAACCTCTCGCGACATTACTTTAAACTGTCAATACTTCGTACTCTTTAACAACCCTATTGACAGACAACAAATACAGCTCTTTGGATGACGTATCTATCCCAAACACGCAGAGTATTTCATGGAGAAATATGAAGACGCCATATCCACCCCTTACGGTTACC
>JAVTVY010021181.1:0-78469 GCA_036873755.1 Hanleya hanleyi | reverse complement strand
TTATTTGTGGTGCATGTTTAATAGCGTGTGAAGGTTTATAAATATTAGGTTACGGGTTTCGCCCTCAACTATAAACTTTCCCACACTAACCATGCATCACATAACCGTTGAGCACGCCTATTCCTTAATTTGATCACCCTGTAAAATCATTAAAATAACAAAGAAATAATTCATTATCTACATGACTTAGGTCGATTTTACCAACTTGCTGTTCTAATAAATTTGATCCCCCCTCCCTCCCCCCCCCCCTGATATTGCTTGAGAAATTTCCCTTCTTGTGATTGAAGAAAACTTACGTTTGGTGCTTTTGTATGTTTTCCACAGAAAAAGTGTGAACAGTACTGGCCGGAGGATGGGAAGGCTAAGTTTGGAGACCTGGAGATAGAACTGATAGGTACCACCAAATATACAGACTACACAATCAGGACATTCAAATTCTCTAAAGTAAGTAACAATTAATTGTGGATAAGAATATCAATAAGTATCTGTTTCTCTACCGTATATATTGTAGTATTGTAGAAATAGAAATAGAAAGATAAAACACTTCTCAAAGTTATCTGATACAATACATCGTCTGTTTAGGCCTTTTTTTTTTTATTGATTGGTTTACGGATCCGCCGACCTTCATTTTGCCAAAAGTGAAATAAAAATAAAATTGGATTTTCGATTTTTTTTTATTTCTGTCGTATCCGCCGACGTGTCACATTTGCTGACCTCTCTGTCGGAAGAATAAAAACATAAAATTCGCAATATTGGTCTCATTTTAATACTTGCTGTGCGTAAAACATCTTATATAAATTCTTCACGCTCGAGTTCGCACGAGTTCAACACTCTGCAGACATCTTGGTCTTGGAGGCAGGTTACTTCCCTTGGTTACAGTGGTGGTGGTTTCCGACTTCCATGTTACCTTCGGCTGTAGTTCGGGGACCAGACATGACATCATTTCAACGGCGCAGTGTTTGAAGCCAAGATGGCGGGTTCGGCCTCGCGGTGGTTTTCACTGACTCTTAGACAGGACGCGACCGTCCTTTTCAAGGGCTTTGTCGGTCCAGTAACTGCTGGGACGGTGGGGGACTTGGTCTTGAAGGAGATCAGTGACAACTGACGACATATCTGCCGGCCTGTCTGTCCAAAATAACAGCAGGAAACATGACTTGTCCTGTCAACACCCCTATTGAAGTGTTGGTTTCACGCAAAGCGACTGATATTGTCGCTTGGTTGAAGGAAGCGTCCGTCATTGATCTTTTGGTAAATGTCTTGTAATTATTACACTGGCTATTACCTGGATTTGACATCATTTTTTTTTTTTTTACCGCCCTCTCGTGTCTAAGAAGTTTGTCAGAAAGTAAAAATAAATAAAGTGTGGAGGCTTGATTTTATTTTTATTTTTTTTCCATCCTCCACCTGGACATTTTTGCCAGAAAAATCCGTAAACCAATTAATAAAAAAAAAAAGGCCTTATGTATAAATAATATCCGAAAGTCGGTTAATATCCTCTCAAACAGAAAAATACTTAATGGATAATTTTGATAATTTGTTGTATTTGAAGACTTGTTTACACTTGTCATTTTACCAGGAGGAAGAAGTGCGCATGGTCAAACAGTTCCACTTTAACACATGGTCTGACCACGGGGCACCCACCTACCCTACAGCTCTCCTATCTTTCCTGAGGAAGGTCAATATATTTGACACCAATATTACTGGACCAATCCTTGTCCACTGCAGGTCAGTCAGCACACAGTTATTTCCCCCTCCATTCTTTCTGGTCGCATCAAACATCCCTGAAACATAACACAGGAAGGAAGCAATCAGAGATTGCTCAATTGTATGCCCCCCCTTCCGCTTTAATCCGACACTGCCCCGCCATTGTTCTGTTCTGTATTGGTCGGCGGAGGCCTTCATGATTATGAAAATTCTATTTCAGTCAATTTTTTTGCCATGCCTCGCATAATACATATTCAAAGTATCGACCAACAAGTGCTAATACAATGTTTTGATGCAAGATGGTCGCCGGGGCTTTCGTCAAATCCGAAAATGAGACCTACATTCCTTGGGAGTATATTGTGGTGAAATTATGAAGCGATCAGTAAACTTTGAATTTTGCACCCAATTAACTCTTTTTGGGGCAATTTCATACTTCAGGACCTATGTGGTCTGCTTTGGAATGTAGAATGACATATATATAGCCATTTTCCGGTCCAAATCGGTTATGGACTGAGATCCAGCCTGGACAAATAAATATATCCCATTCACTTAGGTTTGATAAACAAAGGATCATAACTCTTGAAAATATAACTGAAAGCAGAGAAACTTCATGCTGCACAACTATGGGGCATTGACCACATATCATGCAAATTTCATACTTGTCCATGCAATTATTAACCGAGATCCAGCCCGGAGAAATCCCAATTCACAAAGATTTCAAGAAAAAAGGGCCATAACTCTTGAAAATATAAGCGAAACGCGGAGAAACTTCACGCTGCACAACTACAGGGCACTGACCACATATCCTGCAAATTTCTTAATTGTCCATACAATATTAACCGAGATTCAGCCTGGACAAGTCCCTAGTCACAAAGATTTGAAGGAAAAAAGGACCATAACTCTTGAAAATATAAGCGAAATGGGGAGAAACTTTACGCTGCACAACTGTGGGGCACTGACCACATATCATGCAAATTTCATAATTGTCCCTACAATATTAACCGAGATCCAGCCCGGACAAGTCCCATTCACAGAGATTTTAGAAAAAGGGCCATAACTCTTGAAAATTATACCGGAACTCGGAAAAAACTACGCTGCACAACTATGAGGTACTGGCCACATTCCATGCAAGTTTCAATCCTGTCCATCAAATATTAACCGAGATATTGCGCGGACAAGAAAATCGGACGGACAGAGGGACAGACGGACGGACGGATGGACAGACGGACGGATGGACAAAGCGATCGCTATATGCCCCCCCCTCTAATTAGAGGGGGGGGCATAAAAATGTTAGTGAGCGCTGGTATTCTCGATGATTGCAGCAACATGTGTACAAATGGTAAACTAAAAAATATAAAGGCACATGTATTTGCCTTGAAAATAACCAGTTATCAAACCAAATTCCTTTGCCAATATAAAATGTTCATAGAATTAAACATTTCCTGATCCTTATTTTACAAGAGTTTTAATGGTTGTAGTCATATATAATTGTCTTATATAATTGTCTAGCAGAGTGTGTTGCTTTGTCACAATGGTCTAGCCTATTCGCCTCTTTCAAATTGTTGGAAGTCCCATGACCTGGAAGTTCTCCAGAAACCATGACTTCAGCATTTTGTTTGCAATAATATTTCCATTTCAGAAATATCTTATTTGGCACGAGCCATCATGATATCATTTGAGTGACGTTATCGGGAAACCTTGGGTTGCAACAATTGCTAGAGGGAAATTGACTCGAGTTCTCGAGTGTTACCAGATTTGTTTGATTTATGCTGTGAAATTTGTTTTGAGCTTACTCTAGTAATATCTGGCTGTGTTTGTCTGTACAGTGCTGGTATTGGGCGCAGTGGGACATACATGGCATTGGACTATCTCCTCCAGCAGGCTCAGACTGAACACTTGGTGGATGTGTTAGCTGTGGCTCAACTCATGAGAACTAACAGAGTCAACATGATCCAGACACTGGTAAGTATATGTCAGTCAGAAGGCCATCCTAAACAGAACTATTTGTTGGATGTAACCCAATGAAAAATCTCCCACACACCTTTTTACCCCTCAGCCCATAGGGCTGTAGGGTCTTGTCGTTGCCATGTACGTACGTCCGTCCGGACGTCCGTCCGTCAACATTTTCTTGTCCGCTGAATATCTGCAGATCTATGAAGGCGGGCCTGACCAAACTTTGGTGAGAGCTTCCTGAATGTTGACTGAAGAAATGATTAGATTTTCAGATGGCTATGATGATTTCTTGATTTTTAATTATTTTTTTTATTATTTATTGATGGCTCAGCTTTTGCAATGTTATCTATGCCCATCAACATGTTCTTGTCCGCTGAATATCTGCAGATCTATCAAGTCAGGCCTGACCAAACTTTGGTGAGAGCTTCCTGAATGTTGACTGATGAAGTGATTAGATTTACAGATGGCTATGATGATTTCATGAATTTTAATTATTTCTTTTATTTTGTTTATTGATGGCTTGGCTTTTTGCACTGTTATCTATGCCCATTGGGAACCCTTGGTTGCATGTTTCATTTTGACTTTTGAAGGTTCTCTGATACAAGAAAGCCTGGGCCATTCAAGATTACCATTGGATGGAACTCCCCAATTCCCATATATTCTGAGAGCTTACATGATGCTACACTTGTTCAACCTATGCACTACCCTTGGGGCATTTCTCCACCCCTGGGGCACTAAATGTTAAAGTTTTGGACTTTTTCCTATTCACAGCTTCTAGCCTGCAGTGTACATTGCTTTTTCACACACATGCTGAATCACCTAATTTTTTTTCCTTTTATAGTAATAACTAACAGGTTGGTGACATTATTTTATTTTCCAAGTACAAGAGAAAATAACCGGCGAGGGGGTCCCCGCAGTATCGAGCCCCTGTTAGTGTGAATTTCGCGTCGCCTTAAATGAAGGACAACATTTTTCTTCAATTTTGCTATTAAATCATTTTACTCCACATCATATGATTTATCTTAAAGCTTTTGCACAAAACATATTTATTTCAGAAGTGTAGTTTGAATTTCGTGTCACCTTAAATGAAGGACAACATTTTTCTTCAATTTTGCTGTTAAATCATTCTATTTTACATCATATGATTTATCCTAAAACTTTTGCATGAACCATATTTGTGTCCACACATTTAACTGGTACAACATAATGCTTCAATTTTCGTCACCAAACATGTTACTGTACCTTGGAAATTATTTAAAACGAGTGATTAGGAGAGTGTCAATCAGTGTGTTTCTAAGCCATTAAACTTATCACACTTGTGCAATGTATAAATTGCCACTGATAGAGCTACACTTTCTTGCATGCTGTAATCCCAGCACACCACTCACATGAAAACGAAGTCTATTATATCTATCACTTTTATTTTTTGTTTCATTTGAGTTTTGGGTGCCCATACGTTTTTCGGAATGCAGCCCTGATCCTACTTGACTAAAAAAAAAACAGGCTGAGGGGTCCACGCACCTTTTAGGTGCTTGCCTGCAATTCATGTTATTGTTATCACTGTCTAAAGATGGAAACTATATTCTGTAAATGTTTGTGATATTTCCAAAAAAAAAAAATAATTGTCTTGCCTACATGTACATAACATACCTTCTGAATTTATGGAGAACAAATGGGTTAAAATTGGTCAATAAAATTCCTCAATTTTGACTGGAGCGTTTGTTCCCACTCCCCTCAGCTCCCCTAAAAGTTGATCAAGGGGAACAAATATTTGCATCCCTCAATTCCAGAGAGAAATTATTTTGGCAAAAAACTGTAGTTGGAAATTACTTGATGAAATCCTCTAGTCGATCATGCTGCAAAAACTGTAATCTCCTGCCAAATTTGTTTTCGTAGTGGACTGCCACATTGTTGCTTGGTATGCATGACCATGATGACAGCTGTACAGAAGCACTGTCGATGAACCCAGTTGTGATGAATAGAATGTAAATCAGAGATTTTACTTTTGCGATTTGAGATTTTCGTGAATACAGATATTGGTGAAAATAATCCATCTATTTTTTTCGTGCAAGAATCAACGAGTGCAAATCGAGAGGTGCGATTTATCGCTCTCCAAGTTCTAAAAATGATGCACTACCAATAAATGGACCCTAAACATGACTGATGTCAACTGAATGTGCCTGCCTGATACATGGAAGGAAGAATAGTCGGGGTACCGACATTATCCCCCAACAACAGTTTCCCACCAACATTTTTCCCCACGACAGTATCCCCACACGACATTTTCCCCAAGCAACATTTTCCCCACCCTAATATTACGTGCTGTAATAATTATGATCTGTCGACAATCGCAGTCGCGGTCATTTCCCCACCTTGATTTTTTTTTCACGGTGGAGAAGTCACGGAGGAGAGGTCTAGGAATTCAATGGAGATTACTTTTTAGTTGAACATCGAAAGATGTATGCAAACATGCCTTCTTTTCAGGCATGATAAATAAGAATAGATTAACAATATCACGTTATGTTCTTTTTTTCTGTGTTTTATTTCTTGGCACGGTCTTATGTAGGCCTACCGACCGTATCAAATTTGAATTCCAATGAACTATCGTGTTATTTCGTCAATTTCCGGCAAGGCTGTATAGTATAGTCTGTGCCTATAAAGTGGGTAATCAATACTTTTGAGTAGATTTTTTTGTGTGATAATGTATTGATTTGATTCCCAAATCTTAAACCTGTTTCAATTCATGCCTATTAATCTCCGTCAGGAAGATGATACAACGTAGAAAACGGAAGTTAAAACTAAAAGTTAGCTCCCCTAGCGGAGAGTTGTCCGCCCCTAGGAGAGCTCTCCCATCTATCCCAGCGGCATTACTATAAAGGCTCTGCTCAAACCATTCTAGTCCTCTTTTCTCTGTTGTACCTCGACCAGTGCACATCAAGGAAGTGTTTATACAACCTGGGTTGTTGTTGTAACGACCCGCAGTATCCTTATCAGATTGACTTGTGTTTCTTTTCTTGTCAGAGATTCTTTCATTATTTGTCGGAAATTCTTTCATTAGTTATGTCTGAGTTTCCGATTTCTAATGCATGTAATTCGTGTGGGAAATGTTGGTCCAGTTTGGACGCCCACACGGTTTGTTTTTCTTGTAAAGAGTTGTGTTATCGGCGAAGTACTTGCGCCGAGTGTGTATTATGGGACCCGTTAGCGTGGGGAAATTACGCCCAGGCTAGACGGGCTTACCTTTTGCGGGCATCTGACGACCCGTCTCTTTCGGAAGTCGACAGACGCCTGTTGGAAATTGCTCTTGTAAATGACATGAAAGCTAACGAAGATATCGTTGGAATTGCATTAAATGTTTCCCATGATCTTAGTATTCAGAACTCGCCCGCCTCTGTAAATATACCGCCTAGCGGGACGGTTCTACGTCTAGATAAATCACAGATTTTAGACAGCCTAGCATGTACGGGTTTGGCTATGTCTGCAGCCAAACCGGTTCCTTTGTCTACTTCAACAAAGACTTCTCCAAACCTGCCGTGCCTGAGCAATCCATTGTTCTCGTCGGACAAAAGAATGCAGTGGGTTCGCATATTATCTCGACCTCTCCATTGTCTTTTGGTTTTCACACTCCGTTACCTCTAAACGAAATAAACGTCGTCGTGTCGGTTTCTCCTTTGCGGGTTAAATCATAACGCAGTTCTAAATCCGTTTCTCGTTTTATGGTGGGTCGTTCGGACCTACCTTTGAGTGTCAAAATTGCTGTCTTGCGGTTTCGTCTATCGATGAATCAGCGATTCTATAATAGCGTAAATGACATGTTACGGGACTTCAATTTTAGAGGATTGAGTTGTATCCTGGATGTGAGATTTTTAAGGCGCCGCATTTTGTATTCACATGTTTGTCGGAGCTCTCGTCCACCGGGAATTCTAGTACTATTTTTCGGCCTTCCCGTTCTCCGGTATGCCGTTCTCGTACTTCGACTCGACGTTGCTCCTACACCTCCACGCCGTTTGCCACGTCTTTCGGTCTCACCTTCTTATATAGGTCACCACGTTCGTCAGTCGCAGACTCCGTTTCTTATCATGCGGTTGTCCACGATTTGTCAACCTCTCGCTGAAGTTATATCACTCGTTCGCCCATTCCGGTCTCGTCGAGTTCATCTGTTGATTCCTTTTCTTCAGTGTAAAGTTAGGAACATACGTCAATGATGGTTTTTCGGATAAATTGGATGCGCTTTTAGCGTTGGTGCCGGATATGCCGTCTGCTTCGAATAATGGTCTTCCTCGTATTAAATGTCAGACAAAAGAATGCTTCCTCGCCGTATGTTATCTCACCTATGTCATTTTTGTCAATGGTTCGATGTTGATTAAATAAGTAATATTTTGGGGATAGTTTTCTTTCACATTTCTGTCTTCTTTCAAAATTTTGTCTGGGCAAATTTTTAGACTTCACATGGTTTGTTTTTCCATCTGCCATGTGTTTATTGTCTTCGGACGTACGTCGCTAAATTAATTGGCTCTTGTCGGAGTTTTCAAAATTTCTATATCTTGAAATTATTGCCTGACGATTTTTTCTAAAAGTCAATATGAATCTCAGGCTTATCTGATAACACAGTCCTGCGTGATGGAGTCAATGTGTATTCAATATCGCGTCTCCACACGAACAATGAGTTCGACCCGCTGTGTTTGTTGTGGGTTTTTACGGGCTCTCGCGACCTCGTTTATTATTGCTCAATTTGTGACAGATTTGTATTTAGTCCCCGGCATTTCTGTAAGTCTGCCTTTTAGTGCTGAGCTTTGAAGGCCTATTGTGATCTCTACAATAAACGAACAGGTTTTGTTTCGTTGATTCATGAATTTTATGCATTGAGTTTGTGTATATCTCAAGTAGGATTGTAAATAGTATCCTCAACGGCGGGGGTTTCGTTTTTCTTCCCGCCGGAGAGATCCGATACTTTATTTGCAGCCCGTCAATTTTCATGTTGTTGTTGTTACTTCTGTTCGGACTTGCAGTTTTGGTAGGTTCACCTTCATACATTCAGTTCCTTGGTCCTACCAAAATGTAATCTCTTGTTATATCAAGTATTATTACGTTGATTTTGATATTCTGTGTTCAAGAGAGATCTTACAGAGGTTTTATATGCCTTTCATGCTGACATGAATATGAAGCATGATTGTTGCATTTGTGTTAATACGTAACCACAACTCAACACTATTTACTTCGACCCTTTGTCGCATCTTAATGAGCTTCTTTACTGATCTCTTTATGTAATTAAGGGTGTGTCGAACAACAATGAGATCACGTGTTGGTTTACGTCAGTGAGTAAACCTGTTCACCCACTCATCCTTGTTATTGTGAAAGTGTGATATTCTTGAAACACAAATGTCTGATTATTAGGGGGCCAAGCCAGTATGGCTGGTCACCTTTTGTTATTGGTATTATTATTATTATTGTTCTTTTTCTTCCGCCGCATTTTGTCTCATTCATAGTCAACACCGATACACCGATGCAGTTGAAACTCCACACAGTGATTGGGCCAGATAGGAACTGATGCATATCCCCCAATGAAGCCGATTGGCCGAAAACTTCGGCGGCCATCTTGGATTTAACCGAAATTTTGTGAAAACTTTGAAAATCTTCTTGTCCTGAACCGCTAAACCGATTGACGTGAAACTTGGTACATATGACCGATGGGTGAGGGTCATTCAAAATCCTTGACGAAAATTTGCTGGGAGAAACAAAATGGCCGCCATTGACCAATCAAAATTATCGAATTTTCAATTAACGCATTTGGATGGGGAAAGTGACTACATATATGCATTGCGATATGGCGATCCTAGGTCACGTGGTTTGGCCGCCATCTTGAATTTTGTCGCAAAATAAACGCATGTTTCAAGAGCTGTAACTCTAGAACCATGACAGATACAGACTTCGAACCGATTGCATTTTGTTCTCCAGAAGCAGCTCTTTCACAAGTGTGCCATCCATTTTTCCGTAGCTCTAATAGTTTTGCCTTTATAGAGGAATCAAAATTGTCAGATTTTGTTCAAATAATCCCAGAAATTACATAATTTGAGAAGTAGTTATGTTCAATATCACACCAGTGACATCCAAACTTCACAAACGTATCAGAAACAGTTCCCAGTTTTACACTGAAGGTCTGACATTCCGATTGGTCAAACACTGCTGGCACTAGACATTCTCATAGGGGAAGCGTTGATGTGCTAAGTTTATTGATAATACTTGTATAGTGTATGTTGACATCAAAAATGTATTCACAGTCTTTTTATATACTTCTCAACACTGACTATTACTCTCAACAACTTATTATTCTTCCTCCATACATTTCAGCACATTACATCTTGAAAAGTCTTAACGTTAGCTGCAGTAGTCCTAATATCCGGACATGAAATTCAAGCTAGTCAATTGATAACAGATGTACATTGTAGATTCTGAGAGCAACTGTGGTGACTGGCCTATATGCTGTATGTAGCTGGCCCAAAGCAGGTCCTTTCCCAGTGTAGGTCATAAAATCTGACCTGGTCCTTGGCTGTCTGACTTGATGGAACTACTCATTAATAATACTTTGATAGATTGCACTGGACATCTCAGCTAATTTATAATTGGAGTCCTGTGGATTTTATGGCTCTTTAAACAAACATTAAACTCTGTCTCTGGGACAAATCCAGCACAGGCCAGATCTTTGCCATTAAACATTGTCAGAGACAAGCTGCCAGTCATTTATATTTCAAAGACATATTTCCCGAATATACTGAGAAACTCTGGCTTGATGCAATGTCATCCTTTGGTTTAAACGAATCGATGTTCAATGCGAAAATACTTTTGGAGAATTAAAAAAATATGTTTCGTTAAACTGTAAATGCTAAATAATTTGATTCGGTAATATACAGGAATATAAAATGTTTTGGCTTTCTTATATCGTTCCGACAAGGGCTTCGCATTTCTTGGAAATAGGTTTCAACATTGCTGTATACGTGGGAGCTCATGTTTGTATCTTTGTTATATTTTGAGTACCTAAATGGATATGAGCACAAAAGCCTTATTATGTCGTTAAACGTGAATTTCCACCCAGGAATACCACACCAGCAGGCATCCTTTCTCGGGGTGCTTTGCGCTACTCTCTATCGGAGTGGAGAGGCACGGATCAGAAAAAAATGCCTGATAGAGCTTGGCAAGCAGGGTAACCCAGTTTCGTCGACACCGTAAATAAATTTTAGTATTTCACAATAGTTAGCAACCTCGATTCACTATTCTGAACCACCCTTCACAATTAACATCGATGACTATGCAAAGTAATTTCACAACATGCAGAAAGACACAATCATCAATTTCACAAGAGGCAGAAAGCCAGTTTCACAACATGCAGAAACTGAGACATCAATTTTACAACAGATAGAAACTCAGCTGTAGGCCTATATAAGGGCAGACAATGATAATATTGACCGTGGTTCGTGAAAATGACTCCAAGAAGGTTGTTCAACTTAACTTAGCTGACAATTCAAGGCCTGTTCGTTTACAAAATGTAATGAGAAGTTTAGGTAAGTATTTAATCTAAAGAAGATCAATATTTTTTATTTGAAGAAATTGATTCTGGTCGTCAGGCTAAATACTTTAAAAGACAGCGAATTTTTCACGTCCGGTCACAAATTCTGGATTATAGTCCGCCTCCACTAAGTTAATTGTTTATAATTTCATGCTATGGTTACCAGATGTTTGGGGAGAAAGGAGAGCCTTTATCGATGTTGTTGTGGTTATTATATATATTTCTTGTATAGATAGATAAATAGATAGTTTATGAAAAATATATGAAAAGATGGGAATCATTTTTTTTTTTCAAAAATATAATTATCTCCCACCTTTTTTATACACCACAATGACAATGGATGTCATAAAAATGCCTTGTATATGACTTACTTTAACCTTCATACTCGCCAGAAACGTGTTTCCCAGGTGCTGCTGATCAAGAAAAAGTGTTTTTTAAAGGAGGCCAAGCCGGGACTGTATCTTGGCCCCCTGCATTGCCGCTCGCGGCTATATTTTACATTGTGATTTGTTTTGTTTCACACCAAGTTGGTCCCATCTGTATACTGTATTACACTTATAATTCAGATGGAGTTATGCACTAATTTTATTTTCTTCCCTATGAGAAAATTTAAAATTACTAGCGTGAGTGGGAATGTATTTGGCCGGCCAAGGATCAAGCCTAATGACACGTAAGTCGTGAAGTCTTCTATGGTTTCTTTCTACCAAGTATGTATTACCGGTACAGTCTACTAGAGCATCAAACTGCTTTTTAGTAATGTTCTTACTGTTCTTCTTCTCGACAAATTGTTCGTGTTAGGTCATTTCAAATTCTAAATTTTTGAATAACCTCACTTTCCAGCCGGCAAGAGACTTAAATGTATTTCCTCTCTTCGGGAATTTAAAATTCTTTAAGGATCTTTCTTGGTTACCTGAAAAATCTTTGTTCTGGATGTCGGTTGTGTGACTATTTGGTTATTAATAGTAACATTGTTGTAAATGTTTTATATTCTCTCCATATAAAACTCCAGTACTGAATTTCATGTACAGGAGACAAATTACATCGGGAGAGGTCATAATGTAACCATGTTCACTGACACATTATTCATGTTCACTGACACAAAGATCCATAATCCCATTTATCTCATTGAGCTTACATTTGGTGATTAACGCTACAAATATTTAATATGTTCATCTCTACTGCGTTTAAAGAGAAGGAAAATTATTACAATCGACTTCGGGGTTACTGTTTGCAACGCCCTTCTGTTACGTCGTGTACTTTTATAAGTTTGTATCCTGCTCCATTATGAGCATGTATATACATTAAGTTGTTGTGAATTAGGAAATCACTACGTTGTTTATCATATACAACGTTTCTCGCATTTTTCACATTACGCTTTCCTATTACACCTTGACGACATGTTCATTACGCCGTCATGTGTCTCTCATACACCTGTGCGTCGTTCTATTACATCGGTTAGACGTTTCCGGTACGCCATAACGCCGTTTGTCACGTCATTTCTTCATTTGCGAGATGCATATTTTATATCCATTCATCGGCACTTCCTTTGATTCTCCATCGTCGGTCGTCGGCGGGAGGGGAAGTCCGTTCGTTTGGCGTCAACCTTCCACTTGTATCAATTCCTCTCGGGTTTTTCACATTGTGATTTACTTAGGTTCGTCGTTACTCTACGAAGAGAGTTCTGTTCAGACCTTGTTGTTTCCAGTCTGGAGTTCAGAATATCAAAATTGTATTGGAATCAGCAGTATTTGGTCAAATACTGTTATATGGAATAGGTCTTTGGATTATGGACGTGGATATTCTCTGAGGACGACGGCGGGATTGTGAATGACGGACTAGTCGCCTTTAATTGAATTCAGCACAGTGTTGTATTAACACAGAACCATGTTGACTTTAACACACAAACATTATGTTGAGATCCATTTACCTTAGGATTGTGCTTAAACAACACAATGTTTTCGTGGTGTACTTGGGGGACAGTTTTTCCGACTTTCTCCATCAAGTACTTTATTCCTGTATAGACCGTTACACCAATGGTTAGACACCAATGGTTAGACATTATGGTTCTGTCATCAACCTTAAGGTTGTTTATTATATGTAGGACCTTACTCACTACGTTCGTTTTTCGGGTTCGGTCTCTACAGCGGATTTATTTGTCCTGGTGCCGAGGACGTGATACCGTTCCCGACTCTATTTCCCTCGTAATTGACTTCCTCCTTCACCTTCACCAGGATAGCAAGTCTCATATTAGCACCATGGAAGGCTATCGATCTGCTCTGGCTAGGGTGTTACGTCTTACCTTTGGTACCGACTTTAGCCTTAACGATAATATCTCTGCGCTTATTCGCGCCTTCGGATTACAGTCGCGTTGTACTCGCCAACTGTTACCGAAATGGGATATCGGTGTGGTTCTGTGTGCTCTGATTATACCACCTTTTGAACCCTTAGAGTCCGCGTCTATTAAAGCTGTGTCTTATAAGACGGCCTTTGTGGCGGCGTTTGCTTTGGCGTCCAGAGTGTCTCAACTTCATGCTCTTGAAAGATCTTCTATGACCTGGACAGCGGATTGGTCTTGCATTCCTTTTCGGCCCATTCCTGAATTTATCGCCAAAAATGAGTCTGTTCGTTCAGGTCCGTGCGCTCAACGGTCGTACTCCATTCCTGCGTTGTCAGACTTTGTACATGGCCTCGAGGACGATCTTCTGCTATGTCCTGTTCGAGCCATCCGCCACTAGCTTACTCGTACCGATTCCGTTCGCGGCTTTCGGCTACGGTTATTCTGTCCCTTCGCCTGTCAGCAAGGCTTGACTTTTAAAAAAAAAAAAAAAAAAAAAAAAGCCGCGTAGTTGAAGAAGACCATAAAATAGTCTTATCAATTGGCAGAAGGTAGATATACCATTGACGCCCCCACTACTGTCTTCTGCTTCTTCTAATGTGATTCGTGCCATCGCTGCGTCATGGCCTTTATGGAAGAACTGGCCCCTCCATGACATTGTCCTGTCTTGTGCCTGAACAATTAACTCCACGTTCACTAATTTCTGTCTGAAAGATATGACACTGCAATCAATAGTGTGACCACGCTTGGGCCACTGGTGGCTACCCAGCACGTTGTGAGTAATTTCAGAAAAAGAGGGGGGGGGGGGCGGCAAAATTGTCACCATCGCGGCAAGACAGCCATCTTGCTGTATCATCTCATCTCATCTCAGTCATATTATTATTATTACATATATTATATGATAAAAGGCATCTCAGAAGGTAGAAATAAGTCAGTTGACCGGCCATGGATTCTATATTCACCAATGAAGGCCTGACACCAGGATAGGGTTTACTCCTAACTGAAAATTTGCTTGTGTTCTTCAGAAACTGACTCCCTTCTAGATGTCTCAGCTGGGTCCTCTGCACTTCAACTCAAAAGACACCTGCTCCAGGCCTAGGGTCAACAGTAGTGATGACAGTACAGGGAGTTGACGATGTGCAGCCGGACCCAGAGAGCAAGCACGGTCAATTCCAACGCATCCTTCATCACTCCAAGTATGGTGAGTTGACCTCAAGAGGCTTGCGGACTGAGAGTGGTGTGGACTTGGCTACCCTCTAAGCTTCGGCTAGTTTATACGCTCTCACCGAACTTATGGTCGGACCAAGGATCTCCCTGTATGCAATGGCTTGTGGCTGTTTTTACCCCCCCCCTAAGACATACAGTGCCTACCAAGGGGACCTTCTGCTGCCTATGTTGCCCCGGGTATCCTTCAACTTGGTGGAATTGTGTACCACACCACGAGCACAGCTACATGGATGGAGACACTCAGATAAGTAAAACTGTATCAACCCCTTCAATTACCCTATGCGTCTGTGACCAGGGTTAACTTGTTGAGTAATAATGTCTCAGATTTATACCCATGTCTGTGTCGTTCCAGCGATTACTAGTCTGCTATGGGAGTTACCACGAGGCCGAGATTCCCGCCTCCATATGTTGGTACTGTGGCATGAATTGAAACAGGTTTAAGATTTGGGAATCAAATATCAAACATTTATAAACAATGTTTCTATTTATTACCAAATCAAACCTGTTTCAATTTGATTGACCCTCCCTCCGTCCCCTCATGCCGGCCTTAAACACTACAGGTCTCGGTAATTACAATGAGAAAGAGGACTAGAATGGTTTGAGCAGAGCCTTTATAGTAATGCCGCTGGGATAGATGGGAGAGCTCTCCTAGGGGCGGACAACTCTCCGCTAGGGGAGCTAACTTTTAGTTTTAACTTCCGTTTTCTACGTTGTATCATCTTCCTGACGGAGATTAATAGGCATGAATTGAAACAGGTTTGATTTGGTAACAAATAGAAACATTGTTTATAAATGTTTGATTTTGAAAGTTCAGTTTTGTCTAAATCGTTATGAATTAAATATTTTTAATTCAAATTCGAATGTCTAGTAATGTATCAGAATATATCGGCAGTGTTGATGAAGTGATCAAATAATAATATCAAAATACTGCCGCTTTCATGCAGCGAGAATGTTTCACTTTTCATTCATTGGCATCGACTACCCAAATCCTCGCCGGTGCTCTACAAAATGCAAGTGACAAAATGGGAAATGACTGCGATTGTCGACAGATTACAGCATGTAATATTAGGGTGGGGAAAATGTCGCCTGGGGTATATGTCGTGTGGGGATACTGTCGTGGGGGAAAATGTCAGTGGGAAAACTGCTGCTGGGGAAACTGTCATTGGGGGATAATGTCATGGACTCAGAATAGTCATGCCAGCCAGCTAGTTATTGATTGATCACTCACAATGACCCTGAAAATGAACTTCAGCTACAATGTCTAGTCTTTACATTATATCTGCAAGGCAGAATACTGCATCATTGATATCTGCATATTCACATTGATGGGCTGTTGAGAATTCTAGATGTACATGCATGCCTGGCATCAGCATTCTACTTCACATCTCTCAGATTATTTGAGTTGTCAGTTGTAAGTTTTTAAGGATGAGGAAGGCTACCACCACCCGAATCCTTGCCATTATACCCACTCGACATTTTCCCCACTCGACATTTCCCCCACTGACACTTTCCTCACCGACATTTTCCCCACCCTACTGTGGAAGGAGGTAATCGGAAACTTGCCTGTCTATGCACCAGAACACATGCCCTAGTTGAGGGTAATATAAAACTAGTACTGATGTCCTGAACAGATCAGTGAGCTGTATGATATTCTAAAACAGGTTGAATTTAATCATTTAATCCCTCTCAGCTTATAGCATTGATAATTTTTGCTCGTCCTCCTGTGACAAGGCGATTATAATCCATCGCACCCATGATATCACTGTAATGATATTATTATCATACAGCGTACGATGATCCATTCCAGACATCAAACGCAGTTCTAGTGTTATATCACCCCCAACTAAAGTATGTGTACTGGTGAACAGATGATCAAATTTCTGCATTAAGGTTGTTTTTTTTCGTCGAAGTTAGGCTATTTGATAGGCGACTGGATCCACATTTCATATTAGAGTGGGGAAAATGGCGCTTGGGGAAAATGCCTGGTGGGGATAATGTCATTGGGGAAAATGTTGATGGGGGAAACTGTCAGTGGGGAAAATGTCGAGTGGGGATAATGTCGGTACTCCATCACCACCCATGGATAGAATGTTCTGAATTAGAATATACAAGTGTTCGAATATCACTCAGTATGAGGTCAAATATAGAATCTTAAAAAAAGTTGTAACCCTGTTACCATTAATCAGTTAGCCCATTTTGTCAACAGAACATACATTTTGACAAGGAGATCTGCCAAATTGTGGTGATTTACATCCACTGTTTCAAATCTTGGCAAATTTTCCTTTGAAATGAATTCATAATCTAGAATGTAGTGATAGAATGTATACCTTAGACTGTGTAGTAATGGATTTATACCCTAGACTATGTAGTAATAGATTGACCCTGGACTGCGTAGTAATGGATTTATACCCTGAACTGTGTAGTAAGGGCTGTTCCAGAAAAAAAGTGAATGGGCTTGGGGGGAAGATTTCTGAGTTCTGTGGTATATGTGTGGTGGGTGTATTACAGTCATTTAATATTTAATATTAGGAACATAGGATAAATGGTAAATGGGTGGTTGGGTTCAGAAAAGGTAGTCCTATGTACCCTCTTCTGGAACGTTCAGCTCTAATGGATTTATACCCGGGACTGTGTAGTAATGGATTTAAGCCCTATACTGTGTAGTAATGGATCTATACCTTATACAGTAGTAATGGATTTATTTCCCAGATTAGTAATGGATTTATACCCTAGACTGTGTACTAATGGACTCATACCCTAGACTGTGTAGTAATGGATTTATATCCTAGACTGTGTACTAATGGACTCGTATCCTAGACTGTGTAGTAATGGATTTATATCCTAGACTGTGTACTAATGGACTTATACCCTAGACTGTGTAGTAATGGACTCCTACCCTAGACTGTGTAGTAATGGATTTATACCCTAGACTGTGTACTAATGGATTTTACCATAGACTGTGTAGTAATAGATTTATACCCTGAACTGTGCAGTAAGGCCACTGTTAATTAATTGTTTGTTTCTCGTAACCTTGCTTGTAAAATTACACATGCTGAGTGCGATAATTATTAATTATTAACTTGCAAACCAATTGTATACAAATATGAAGAAAATGAGTAAGTTTTACTCATGAAAATGTAAATCCCTCATGGATTTTAATGATTTGCCCTCAAAATATAGATGAGGGCTGGTTACGAGAAACGAACCATTAATTATTAGCGGCATAATGGATTTAGTAGTAACTAGACTAGACTGTAGTAGTAATGGTTTTATACCCTAGACTGTGTAGTAATGAATTTATACCCTAGACTGTGTAGTAATGGATTTATACCCTAGACTGTGTAGTAATGGTTTTATACCCTAGACTGTAGTAGTAATGGTTTTATACCCTAGACTGTGTAGTAATGGATTTATACCCAAGACTGTATTATCTTATATGTCACTATTCCTATTCCTTCAGGAACAGTATGTGTTTGTGTATGATGCCTTGCTCGAAGCTATCAAGGCAGGGGAGACAACTTGTGCATGTTCACAGTTCAGGGAAGTCTACCAGAAATTATGTACCTTGCAACCCAACAGCAGGAACACACCATTAGATGCTCAGTATGAGGTAAGATGACATAACATGTATGCTAGTCAACTGTCTGATCATTTGACAGCCCGAAATATCTGGCCTCAGTCAACTTCAAATTGCCATGTGATCAATTTTTGTTTAACACATACATGTATTTTTGCCTATGAAACTGGAGATTCTGTAACACTTGCGTCTATAACAACTCGCTCATACATGTATTTTTGCCTATGAAACTGGAGATTCTGTAACACTTGCGTCTATAACAACTCGCTAACTGTGCAATTATTGAGTGTTTTAGCATGGTTATGTGAAATGTATGTGTCAAGTGCAGGTGTTTATTGAGATTCTGATTCTGATTCACACAATCGAAATAAACACACAAATAAATTACAAGATGGAGTTTAACAAGTTTAACTGCTGTTTTCATCGTGGAATTGATTAACAAAGCGACAAAAATAGACCAAGTCCAAGTATGTGCCACAGCCTGGCTTAGCTGACAGAATAACTCTCCATTTGAGAGACCACATAAACTTGTCCACTGACATTGGCACGATGCCAACCGAGACGGGAGCATCAGGAGTCGTGCAATAGAATGGAAATAGTGTTTTCATAGGCGTGCTCAATGGTTATCTTACGCATGGTTCGTGTGGGAATGTATTGAACAGGGGAAGTGTTAAGATGTGTATCGGTTAATACTCCATGTAAGTATCACAAGACAATGCATACAATAGCCAAGTCTGGAGACAACAATGTGTCTAGACTTGTGCATTTTCAGCCACGCAAAGACTCCGATAATTAGCTTCCTACATGATGTATGTACCTGTGTATCTCTATACATGTATTTGTGTGTTTTGTCAGGTGCTACAGTTACTGTCTCCCACAATGGACCGGGAGGAATGTAAGGCTGCTACAGCTCCAGAAAACATGAGTAAAAATAGGTTCAAAAATATCCTTCCAGGTAAGTTATAATACACATACATGTTCTGTTATCATGCAACTGCATGTAAACCCTGAAGCACAATAGTGTTAACACAATGCTATGGATAACACAGTTTTTCGTTGCTGTGGAACTGGTTTCGTTGTAAAGCTTTGCAAAAGTTAGAAGTATCTCCAACGAAACGTCAGCTCCACGGCAATAAAGAAGTTGTTATTCATAGAATAGCCTTGTGTTACATACTCTACCTTCTAAATGTCGGACAAAAAATAAAGTTACAATCTTGATGATAATCATACAGCTTCTATGTTTTAATGACGGTCTGAGCAAGAAATAAATTCACGAAATATACTTGACAAATCCAGGTTAATCTTGGTAAAATTTGAATTGATTCTGTCCTGTTCACCTTCTTATAAATGCTAATGTTCTTAATAAGGCCATTGTCACTTGATTGCTTGTTTAGCATGACCTTGATTTTTTAAATACTTTTGCTAGATGTTATAATTATTTATTATTAATTATTAAATTGCAAACCAATTGTATACGAATATGAAGAAAATGAGTAAGTTTTACTCATGAAAATGTAAATCCCTCATCTATTTTAATTATTTGCCCACAAAATGAAGATGAGGGCTGGTTATGCTAAACGATCAATTAAGTCACAATTGCCTAAGGTTTGGGCATACATAAATTGTGTGATAAGTGTTGACGTGATGAACATGTCAGTGGTTTCTAATGGTTATTCGTTATGTTTCAGCTAACCGATGTCGTCCATACTTATATACCCCTGTTGATGGCTGTAATGATTATATCAATGCAATATTCCTCCCTGTAAGTATGCTTAATACACCTGTGAGACGTACGCCAAATGATGTTATACTGAAGTTATGCAAAGAGTTGTTTTGTGGCTAAGATTAGAATCTCATAATATCCGTATTGCAATTTGTAAGACCAACTACTTGTCAAACACTGGTTGTTTGTATGTAATTTCCCAACAACAATGTGAAATAATATACTGGAATTATTTCCAATGGTTCTCAGATAATGATATTCCCCCACAATGTGCTGTAATATGATAGCAAACTAGGTGTATGACATTTTTTGTAATAGAATATCTTTATTTTGCATCAATTATAATACTACACTGCAGAATTAATCATGTGGATCCATGCTAATCAGCTCATATACTAATGCAATGAAAATTCCATGATGTTCAATGTTTTGATCAATTTATCGGGTCCAGGACAAGAGCCCTTAAGAACAGGAGCCCTTAAGAACAGGAGCCCTTAGGACATGTACAGGAACCCCTATGGGCACGAGCCCAATGGGCTTATTTCAAAAGTGGACATGAGCCCACAGCTATATATTTGGATTGGGGAATATCCAACAAATACATGTAAAGGAAAATTATAACAAGGGCTCCTGTTCTATTGGGCTTCTGTCCTTAAGGCCTACGCACCCCACTTTATCATCATCATCTTCAAAAAACATGTTTAATCTTCAGGTCTTTAGATTACCTCCTTGATACAATGTTCAACTTTGCGCCAAAATTAGAGAGCAAAAAAAATATTTTCCTTTCTTTAGTTATGTTCATGGAGATTCCGCATCAATTTTAGTGTCATATTTAAGTCAACGCCTTCCTGTTTCACCAGAATTGAGGAATTTGAATATTTTCACTAACTTGAGTGCATTTCCCTACCTAAAAAATATAGGATGTGCCCAAATTAGAGTAATCTGAATTCCTGTTCTGAAGAATACACTTAATGTCTTTTCTCGGTTATTTTATGTTTGAAATAACTTGGGTCATACTTTTCCACATAAAATAAGGGAACTGATTCAGATCTCTGTATACATGTTTTGCTCAGTAGAAAGCTGCACTGAAGTAAACTACGTGTATTAGCCCCATCTGGTACGCAGTTTTTATATTAAAGTCTCAACTTAAAATGTATGTGTACACGATCTGTTACTAGGGTTACACCCATCGTGACGCCTTCCTGGTTACCCAGATGCCTCTCCCGACCACAGTAGCTGACTTCTGGCGTCTCCTCTACGACTACCACTCTGACACCGTCGTCATGTTGAACGAGTTTGACAGGAATGATACGGTAAACCATGATAGAGAGAGCCACACAAAAGAGTGATCTCCCGGGTTTTCCCTTGTACCCATACTAGTGGTATCATATGATTTGAAATAGCAGCTCCAACTGCCATGATGCAATTGCAGCTAATATAATGAAAAATATAATTTTGACTATTGAAGAAACAGTAGCTTGCACGTGTCCATAATGTGCTTAAAATATAACCAGCGAGAAAGATGCCCAAATTTTGGGCTTTTTTTTTAGTTTGTCTCTTGTTTTTGTTTGTCCCTACCCTGTATTCTATCTGTGTATGGATAACTTGGCTGGATTGAAGCCCAGGCCTGGCTAGTGAAAGTGTTGTACATGATCTCATAGCCAGATCTTGCACAGTTGAGCTTTGATAATTGTTTAATTGGCTATATGTTTAGAGTTTGTGTTAGCGCCTAAACATCATGGGCGGACTCCTCTTCAATGTTGTTCTCTCCTCTTGAGATTATGAATAATTGGCTTCTAAAGATGTTGTAACCATATTGCTGTAAATTCACTGGGAACTCAAAGAAAAAGCAGACTATAATTTGGTACAATGATGGTGGTGTTACGGTAGACAGAGACTTTTATAGATGTGTTTATGAAGTTCCCAACTCTAGTAAACATGGAACAGTGACTTGGGACTTCGAGGCCGAGTTTGCAGTCAGCTTTGCTAAGTATGCATAAGCAGGGTGGCTGCATTTAGAAGGTACCACAAGCATTGAAGAGAAGAGATTGTTTGACAACAATTGATTTGTGATGTAATATTTTTTCTAGATTCGTTCCATTACTAGATTTTTGATAGATTGGTGATGTTCTTCAATAGAATTTGATATTTTTTGTCGCCATGGCTGAAATATTGCTGAATGAACGCAATGGCTGAAATATTGCTGAATGAACGCAATGGCTGAAATATTGCTCTCTCTCTATCTCTCTCTCTCCTGTGTGTGTTACCTTTCAGACATGTGCCCTATACTGGCCAGAGGAGTATGGTTATACTGTGGAGTATGGACCTCTCAGTGTGGAACTCCTCTCTTCCTCCGAGTCCGACCCCAATGTCACCAAACGAGTCTTCAGATTGGTTCATGCTACTAAGGTTGGTCCACAGAAATACATTGAATACTAATACCTCCTCTTGGTAACAGAATACATGTAGTTAGAGTTTTTCATGCCTGTAGTTATTTCCATGAAATAATGCGAAGCTGCGCATCTGAAAACCCCTCGGCTCTGGGCGCCAGCCATTCATAATGTTTTCAATTTGAAGCAAGACTTCAGGAACACCAAGCAGTCAAGTGACAAATATACAGATTATGAAAAAATTTGCCATTAGAAATGGCCTCTAAGGTTTATGTCCAATCAGAGAAGTCGGTATTCATTACATAAGTCTGTTGATGCATCGATGATGTATACCAAATTTTGTCATAGAGCATTTGAAAATTATCAGAGATAGAGATCATTAATGATTTCGCATAAATTAAAGATGGCCGCCCATCCTTCCCACCACTCAGAGAAACTGATGTGGTTATTCATTGCAAGTGCCTTGATACATGGATGCTGTATACCAAGTTTCATATAGAACACTGAAATGGTATCAAAGATATACATCAAAGATTTTGCATAAATTAAAGATGGCCACCAAGGTTTCCGCCCAATCAGAAACACCAGAACTGCCATTTATCGTAAGTCTATTGATGCATCGATGATATATGCCAAATTTTACATCGAGCACTCGAACGGTATCAGAGAACGAGATCATTAATGATTTCGCATAAATTAAAGATGGCCGCCCATCCTTCCTGCCACTCAGAGGAACTGATGTGGTTATACATTGCAGGTCTCTTGATACATCGATGCTGTATACCAAGTTTCGTATAGAACACTTGAATGGTATCAAAGATATATATCATTAAAGATTTTGCATAAATTAAAGATGGCCGCCAAGGTTTCCACCGAATCAGGGAAACTGGTTTGGTCATTCCTTTGAAGTTTCTTGATGCATCGATGATCTATACCAAGTTCACACACGGAACAGTGAAATGGTACCTAAGATACACAAGATTAATGATTTTGCATAAATTAAATATGGCCGCCAAAGTTTCCAACCAATCAGGTCCAGATTCAATAGGGTTCTGGGTCATGAGCATATGGATGTGCAGTGCAAGTTTGGTGTGCCTAGGGTAAGTCGTTCTAAAGATATCTTGGTAACGAGAAAGCTGTGATGGTTTCGCATAAATTAAAGATGGCCGCCAAAGTTTCCAACCAATCAGGTCCAGATTCAATAGGGTTCTGCGTCACGCGCATATGGATGTGCACTGCAAGTTTGGTGTGCCCAGGGTAAGTCGTTCTGAAGATATCTTGGTAACGAGAAAGGTGTGACGGACGGACGGACAGACGTACATGACGACGACAATACCCTTCGGCCGAGGGGTAAAAACTGGGAAAAACGTTAAAAAAAAAATTGTTTATCTACTGGAGACCAGAATGAAAAATGTACATATAGGCTGATCCTGGCATTCACATGTGGCATGTTCGACTGGCTCACACGATGTACTCTAACTGATCCGGATAAGCGAGAATATCGTTTGACTGATCAGTGATGTCATCGATGAGTTCGACCAGAGTGAGGCCTAAGTAACCCACTCGTTGAACAAGTCTGCTGATGACATCTTCAAAGGAACGCGACCTCATGAATGGGCAAAATCCGCTCGGTTCTGACTAAAATTGTTGAATCTATAGTGTAAAATAAATATCATTTTGATTACAAATTTCAACTAGAACTCATGGACTTCGAAAGGCCACCCAAATTTTTTAGACTGGTATACAGATATTATAGTACATGTAGGATTGCATTATTTATTGAATACACAACATATGAGCAGAAGATTCGCATCTTTACTCCCCAGACTCGCCACAGGTAATGCCTCCCTGGCAGATACATTTAACAGTCGCCAATGAGAACTAAGAACAAGTATCCATTGCTGGTTTGCGTGCTAAAAGACGGACAGATGCTCGTTTTTATAAATATTTTGGTTTCTATTTTCCGGAAAGGCAAAAAAAAGGTTCAGTATTTTCCGAAAAATAGATACCCTTGCCAAATATATTTATTACAAGGTACTGGGAATGGATAGGACAAGCAAGGCCGCCTCAGAAACATCTTCCAGACAACACTCACTAACAAGAACTAAGATTGGTACCTAGATTGGGATAAATGAACTTGAACTGAACAGATATGTGCAGTCAAACATGGACAACGACTGTATTTATGAATATGTGGCTTTCTATACCCCCAAAAATTAAAAAAAGTATCTGTAAAGTAGATACTCTGGACAAAAATAGTTATTCTCAGCTACCAAGAATACAGACTTTTATATTCAAGAGGATTTCTCGGTATTTGGTCATGTTTTCTCAGTATTCGATCATGTTAACTTTATGGAAGCTTTTCCCTATTTCGACCTCATCACATCCATGAAAACAGTCAGTGACCAGTGTGTGTGAGGTAGCTCGACTGGAAGACAAGCAAAGTAGCTGATCATAATGTAAGATATTTAATAAAAACACAGCAAGGAAGCAATCAGAGATTGCTCAATTGTATGCCCCCCCTTCCGCTGTAATCTGACTCTGCCCCGCCATTGTTCTGTTCTGTATTGGTCTGTGGAGGCCTAATTTGGATAATTATAAAAATTCTGTTTCATTCACTTTTTTCGGCATGCCTCGCATAATACATATACCAAGTATCGACCAACAAGTAATAATACAATGTTTTGATGCAAGATGGTCGCCCGGGTGCTTTCGCCAAATCCAAAAATGTGACCTGGTTATGAGACCTACATTCCTTGAGAGTATATTGTGGTGAAATTATGAAGCGATCGTGAACTTTGAATTTTGCACCCAATTCACTCTTTTTGGGGCAATTTCATACTTCAGGACCTATGTGGTCTGCTTTGGAATGTAGAATAACAATTTCATAGCCATTTTCCAAGTCCAAATCGGTTATGGACTGAGATCCAGTCTGGAGAAATAAATATATCCCATTCACTTAGGTTTGATGAACAAAGGGCCATAACTCTTGAAAATATAACCGAAAGCAGAGAAACTTCACGCTGAACAACTATGGGGCATTGACCACATATCATGCAAATTCCATACTTGTCCATACAATATTAACCGAGGCCAGCCCGGACAAGTCACAACTCACAAAGATTTCAAGAACAAAAGGGCCATAACACTTGAAAATATATGCGAACCGCGGAGAAACTTCACGCTGCACAACTACAGGGCACTGACCACATACCCTGCAAATTTCATAATTGTCCATACAATATTAACCAAGATCCAGCCCGGACAAGTCCCAATTCACGGAGATTTCAGGAACAAAGGGCCATAACTCTTGAAAATATAAGCGAAACGGGGAGAAACATTACGCTGCACAACTGTGGGGCACTGGCCATATATCATGCAAATTTCATACTTGTCCATACAATATTAACCAAGATCCAGCCCAGACAAGTCCCATTCACAGAGATTTCAGAAAAAGGGCCATGACTCTTGAAAATTATACCGGAACTCGGAAAAAACTCTACGCTGCACAACTACGAGGCACTGGCCACATTCCATACAAGTTTCAATCCTGTCCATCAAATATTAACCGAGATATCGCGCGGACAAGAAATTCGCACGGACAGACGGTACAATGGACAGACGCTAGGACGGATGGACGGACAAAGCGATCACTATATGCCCCCCCTCTAATTAGAGGGGGGGCATAATTATTTTCTCAGAAAAAGAGTATATCAGATACATCTATAATTTTTACCCCTCGGCCAATTTTGGCCATGGGGTATTGTCGTCGTCTTGTACGTCCGTACGTCCGTACGTGAGCGAGATAGCCGGAGAACGGTTCCACTGAAGAATTCCAAATTTGGTATGCTTATTTACCTAGTCAAGGACCAGAAGCCTATTTAATTGGGACCTGATTGGGTGAAAACCTTGGCGGCCATCTTTAATTTTATGCGAAATGTATAATGATCCATATCTCGGAAACTATTCAACTGTTCAATACGAAAGTTGGTATACATCATCGATACATCAAGCAACTTTCAATGGATTACCAAACCGGCTTTTCTGATTAGCTGGAAATCCTGGAGGCCATCTTTAATTTATGCGAAATCGATAATGATACATATCTCTGTTACCATTCAGTTGTTTTATATGACAGTTGGTATACATCATCGATACATCCAGATACGTTGAATCGGGACCTGATTGACCGAAAACTTTGGCGGCCATCTTTAATTTATGCAGAATCTTTAATGATATATATCTCTGATCCAATTTAAGTGTTCTATACCAAACTTGGTATACAGCATCGATGTATCAACTGACTTGCAATGAATAACCACATCAGTTCCTCTGAGTGGGGAGAAGGATGGGCGGCCATCTTTAATTTATGCAAAATCATTAATGATCTCGTTCTCTGATACCGTTCAAGTGCACGATGTAAAATTTGGTATACATCATCGATGCATCAAGAGACTTACGACAAATGACAGTTCTGGTTTCTCTGATTGGGCGGAAACCTTGGTGGCCATCTTTAATTTATGCAAAATCTTTAATGATGTATATCTCTGATACCATTTCAGTGTTCTATACAAAACTTGGTAAACAGTATCAAGAGACTTTCAATGAATAACCACATCAGTTCCTCTGAGTGGCGGGAAGGAAGGGCGGCCATCTTTAATTTATGCGAAATCATTAATGATCTCTATCTCTGATACCGTTCAAATGTTCGATGTAAAATTTGGTATACATCATTAATGCATCAAGAAATTTATGTAATGAATACCGGTTTCTCGGATTGGAAGGAAATCTTAGGGGTCATTTCTAATTGCAAAATTTTTGATAATCTGTATATTTGTGACTTGACTGCTTGGTGTTCCTGACATCTTGGTTCAAATTGAATACATTATGAATGTACCCAGAGCCGAGGGGTTTTTTGATGCGCAGCTTCGTATTTTTTATGGCATCTGGCAAGATAGATACTTTCTGCTTGTCCTGTGATATGATGGAAGATAAACAGCTTCAAACTCTGACCAACTTTTGTGCTGTTTTGCAAAAAAAATGAGGTAATTCAATCTTTATTTCAGGAGTAAAAGGTACATGATGGTGTGAAGCCTACAAATTCGGAACAATGAGTGTAATGCATAAGCAAAGTCACTCCGAATAAAGTTAACAAATGCATATTGACAGTCTCAATATTTCGACAAAGTAATATTTGTCATCAAGAGAAATATCAAAACTGACCTCGTTTCATCCCTTTCTGTCATGGTCCATGGTGGTTAATTTATATTGGACGGATTATATTAGGAATTTAGGTGAGAAATACAGCTTCTTCAACAGGGCTACCCGGCTTAACTCGGCATGCGTCTATGACGACTTGTCTCCAGCCGCGAGAGATAAAAGACTTGCTGCTTATGTTCCGTCTATAATCTGCCTTGATTGTGATAATATGACAACTAAGATTTAAAAACTTATTGAGACCTATGAATTGAGTCACAACGATCAATTGATCAAATAGGCCTACCGTATTTATTACGGACAAAACTATAAAATTAGCGCCTTGCTCAACTCACGATGCATTTGCGTACACTTCGCTTGCGAATCGTGTGTCTCCATTATCGCGGAGCGATATCCGGTGTTTTACCGGATTCTGTTCGGCCTTCATCCGGCGGAGAACAGACTCGAAAACTCGATAAATTACAGGTTTTCATACATACCCCAGAAACAGATATTGCCTGGGCTTACAAAATATATAGGTATGAATAACTTTCGTATCATCCAAGAGGTAAAGGTAGATCTGTAATTTTGAACAAGTAGATCATCACATGACTCGAAAATGGCGGGTTACGTTACGTCGGTAGACTTTAGCTGATTGGTTGACGAAGTCACGTGGTATTGATTTATGGAAATTCCCTCTAGCAGCTGCCGAAAGTAGTCTGAAATGGATACACACGATCTCAGGGTCAGTCTTACCGCGTATAGATGGCCCAGATGGTTACAGGTTGCTCACGATGTTTACTGAAAATACCGCCAGGATAACCATGCTGCTTCCGCTCAAACTTTGCGCAGTTGGCCTTTGCGCACACCCGGAAGTAAACAGCGATAATGAAAGTGAGTTAATGATGGACGCAAGTTATCAGAATATCCACTGATAATGTGATCCAACATTTAATCCACTGTATTGATATTCATACTTTGCGGTTTTGACAGCGGCGAACAAAATAATTTATTTAATAAATTGTCTTGACGACGGCAACATACGATTCATTTTTACGCAAACGAAAAAACGTTTCCGCTTGTTTAGTTTTGCGTAACCTCCAGGTGAACTGAACGATCGTTCGCGCAAACTTTTGTGGCCTGAACTGAAGCAGTCACCTGTAAGTATGAACTCCTGGCGGCTTAGAGACTGATACATCACCTGCCAAAATGTATTCATGATATCCCTATGAAGCGTTCGCTGTCAGGCTATCTCAGCAACTGGAGGCTGTATTAATTTTTCTCATAGGAGTCTCGCGAGAGCCCAACTCCCACAATGCTTTGCGTATGCGCAAAGACGTTTCCGCGCAAGTTGTTGTTGCAACTGGCCTTTTTCAAACCGGAAGTGTAGAATTTTTTATGAACAATTTGGGCTTGAAAGACACACTTCCGTTCATCTGAGACAGCCCAAATTCAATCCCCACCTAGATATAAACCTCCTCTCCATTTTATCCAGGGGTTTGAACTCGGAATTCTGCTTTGTTCTCTCGGAAATTCTTGGAAACCAAGCAAGACTGGCCCATAGACTAAACCCATTCCAAAAAGGCCCCCTCCCCTTCGGGGGGTGGCCTTAATAATAGTAATCTATGTTGTTCAAGCTTTGGTGACATTAGGACCCTAAAATCGTTCAACTGTGTGAAGCTTAGTTGGGTGATTTGTGAAGTCTCTTACTCAACTGAAGAATGATCTTAGAGGTATGCGTTGGAACTCGCCAATGGTGAAGTGAAGACAATTCCTTACATGTCATTCAATGATCAGACTTTCCCTGACTAAGCATTTTTAGGAGATTTAACATGGCGGTTGTAAAATTTACTCATGAAATAGTAGAATGTTTTAGTGAATTTCAATGTTTTCGTTTGTATAGAATATATTCAATATTTGAGCAGCAATTTATGATCAAACCAAATGAGATTTAAGATATGCTAGAATCTGTACTTGATGACCCCTTCTCCAGGGAGAGGAGCGAGCAGTCAGACAGTTTCAATTCAAGTCCTGGTCAGAGACCCAGAGTGTTCCAACATCAACAACGGCCTTACTTCGCCTCCTGGCAATGGTATCCGAGGGACAAAAACAGAATGGCAAAGGTCCCGTTACTGTCCACTGCATGTGAGTAAAAAATACAAATGCATCTCCATCAAGCATCATTTCCCAGGTCATGGTAAGAATGTGCCTCAGACAGCTTGTCGTAAGAGTCCGCTAAACTGGGGCACACGTGGAGTTCCCGAACGATCGTTGAAAGCCACGTTGAATCATATACACTCACTTGTGCATCATTAATCAGATGACCGGTGTCTGAACTGACCTGGTTCGACCCCAGATTAGGCCATGCATAAATAAGTGTTTGTTGACTGTAACCAGAACAACCCTATGATCCATAATAAAGATAAATATTTCCCCACCTGCCATATTCTCCAGGAATGGTGCCAGTTGTAGTGACTTGTTTTGTGGCATCCGTCTGCTTCAGTAGTAAAGACATTGACCGCTATATTCTCCAGGAATGGTGCCAGTTGTAGTGGCTTGTTTTGCGGCATCAATCTGCTGCAGTAGTACTGACGTTGACCACTATATTCTACAGGAATGGTGCCAGTTGTAGTGGCTTGTTTTGCGGCATCAATCTGCTCCAGTAGTAATGACATTGACCAATATTCTACAGGAATGGTGCCAGTTGTAGTGGCTTGTTTTGTGGCATCAGTCTGCTCCAGTAGTAATGACATTGACCACTATATTCTACAGGAATGGTGCCAGTTGTAGTGGCTTGTTTTGTGTCATCAGTCTGCTCCAGTAGTAATGACATTGACCATTATATTCTCCAGGGATGGTGCCAGTTGTAGTGGCTTGTTTTGTGGCATCAGTCTGCTCCAGTAGTAATGACATTGACCACTATAATCTACAGGAATGGTGCCAGTTGTAGTGGCTTGTTTTTTGGCATCAGTCTGCTCCAGTAGTAATGACATTGACCACGATATTCTCCAGGAATGGTGCCAGTTGTAGTGGCTTGTTTTGTGGCATCAGTCTGCTCCAGTAGTAATGACATTGACCATTATATTCTCCAGGAATGGTGCCAGTCGTAGTGGCTTGTTTTGTGCCGTCAGTCTGCTGTATGAGAGGATCAAGGTGGATCAGGAAGTTGATGTTTTCCAGGCCGTCAAACAGATCCGTGTCAATCGACCACAGTTCATCGAGGATGAGGTAAGAGCTAAAGCCTTTCATAACAGGACAGACATTTGAAGTTGATGTATGTGAATATATATAAAAGTTATTCAATATCCGCTCCTCTCTTCTTCCCCACAATCTTCCTAAATAGAAAATTGACAATTATTGTGTTATATATACCTGATACTATATTGCGATATGCCCATCTGTCCACTTTTGTAAGCTGTGCAGTATCTCAGTTCCAGGCTGTGGGCAGATATCAAACTTTGGGTATGTCTTACCAATGGGGCAAGGCAGAATCCTATGAATTTGAGGTCAAGGGTCAAGGTCACTTGGCTTAAAAATTGAAATGCATTGAAAAATGTTATGTTAGAACCCCAGTTAAGGGATGTGGAATGTAATGACATCTGAGGTATACCAGTTAATTTTAATGTCTGTTTATCCATCTGTAAGTCTGTTAACTCTCAAAGGGCTGTGTGATATTCTCCAATACCAGCAATGAATTATGACCAAAGTTTGGGTATATCGTGTCGAGTTTGAGGAAAACTGTGAAGTCCAGTGTCACCAAAATTAGGCATAGATCTGCAAGTCCATAATGTATTTTACTTCATGTCTTTTCCATGGATGACCAGGAATCCCTATGGGCTGTTGATATAATATGTGTTACTCTCTTTGTCACAGGAGCAGTACCAGTTTTGTTATCTGATGGCGTTAGAGTACTTAGAAAACCATTAATGACGATCTCCTCCAGTATTCCGTGAACAACTATCCAAGCATGGTTACCGTGACAGTCAGGTGTTGTAATCAAGGTTCAACAGTCAACACCTATGCAAATGTACAGTCCAAAGAAGTGCATAGGTGATAGCATTATAATTGTGGACTTGTTTGATACAAGAGGAAAATAGTTCTATACAGGTATAAATGAAAATATTTATATTGAAAATATAATCAGAAGAAAGCAAACAGGTCACAAAATTTTGTTTTAAAGATGTGCAATGTATGTACAGGTACAAAACAAAGTCGGTGATAGGAGCTTCAGGTCTAACAACAGCGAGTGTGAGTTGAATGCATACCGTATACAAAAGCTTGTTGTTTTTAAGAAATATTTTGTCATTTGCAATGAAAACCTGAAATGCATATGTATTGATAACCGTCAGATTTACAAATCGTATTACATTTTTTTGTCATATTACCATAGCTTTACACTTATTTCACCTGTCCATTCCTGTTAGAGCATTTGTGATTAATAATTTAGACTAAATTAACTACAGAGTCCATGTTCTCATTTCACATTATAATTAGTCAAATGTATATATACACAAATATATATATAGGTATATGATATACATTGCATTGATTGTGTTATATATTTGGTATTGATTAAGATGTGTACATAGTCTGTAAAACAGTAAGAGTCCAGGCATGGATGGATTTATAGTTGTATCTGCCTGGGTATATGTAGTTCAATGAATTAGATTGTGTCCATGTGGACTAATGAGCTCTCTCTCCTGTATTGCTGCAAACTTATAATCATTGCTGTAATATATGTGATGGTTGCAGATCTATAGGTGATAATTAAGGTGTTGTTTTAAGGTACAATGTAGCTATTAACTGCCATCTTTATCCATCGTATTATGCATGGTGCTGGAATTGTTAACTGAAGATCTGATCCATTTATGCGAGTCTATAGATGAACACAGTAAAATGCAATAAATTAGAGTACCTGTGATTGTGTGAACAAATACATTGAACAAATAACCTGATTTTGCCTGATGCTCTCTGACGTGTCTGCTATGAAGGGGGTCCAGAGAGGAGCAGATATGTCTGCTATGAATGGAGTCCAGTGAGGAGCAGATGAGGGGGTCTGATACATCGCCTGTGAAGGGGGTACATCATCAAAATGTTGAGCTTCATTATGTTGTCTTAATACCATGACATCATTCAAGTTGCAATCTGTCTCTAAATATCTGCGTTAGCCTTGATTTGACATCAAATTCGATTCTATTATTTCTTCAAGTAAAATGGTTATTAAATGCAAAAGTATGCATTTACATAAGCGTTTACTTTCACCATACGATGGTGGAAGAAATGTTGCAGATTGATGATATGGACTGAAGACTCGCGCTATATTCGACAGCTGCTTTCGCTTACGTCCGCTCCCATGGACATGATGCGTTCGTGTTGGGCCAAGCATGAATACAGATCTGATGTGTCGATATGGGACAATTATTATTTAAGATTTTACATCATGAAAAAGTCAGATAAATCTCTCGAGCCTCTTTCACCATGTACGTAAGCATTCTTTTGCCAAAAGAAAAACTAGTATATGGAAAATTTGATTTAAATTGGAATTGGTAACTTGAATCAAGAAAGTATCTTTGAATTCAGTTTACTGGAGAGTTATATTGTCAGTTTTAAATCATGGCATGAATGATCGGGATTTGCAAACCGAGAAATATAATAAAACATTTTGTGCTAAATCGTAAATATGGGACTTGGGAGTATTTTTCGAGCATTCAGCCTCGGAAATCCCATGAAAATGGTTAGGGTTAAATTGACAAAATAAATTTGTAGACGGCTGACACTCGTTTATAAGCGGTAAAGGCCATATGACAGTAATATGGAAAAAATGACTGTACAAGTTTTGACTGTTGTATTGACTGGAGAGGTTGATTGTGTTTGCCATATGTTGTTATTATCCAGTCTTTGTAATATACCTATGTCACACATTTTTGTTTTATACTGGCTCTTTTCTCCTTCCATTGTCAATTGTTTCTGATCTCCCTCTTTTGCTATAATGTAAACCAGATTATGTTAATGTACATCTTTAACTAATGTTGATCTGGAGTCCTCCATATTTATTACATGTTATAATCTCATTCTATTTATTATGAAGACACAAGATTTAGTTTTGATTTCTGTTGCACCAAAGTGCAATATTTTCTGTTTTGTTAGTGTATCGCAGACTGATAGCCTGGTGGCTTTTAATACAGATTTTTAACCCGATTGTTTTATAAGTGATATTGAACAGCCTGGAGGTCCTGATCAGGTGATTTAGATATGGTTGTGAGAGGTCAGAGTGCAGCATATTTGGGACTGGCGATGGGCTTGCACCTGTGGTACGTTTGACTGGTGATGGGTTCACACCTGTGGTACGTTTGACTGGTGATGGGCTCACACCTGTGGTACGTTTGACTGGTGATGGGCTCACACCTGTGGTACGTTTGACTGGTGATGGGCTCACACCTGTGGTACAAGTGGTACATTTGACTGGTGATGGACTCACACCTGTGGTATGTTTGACTGTACTGGTGATGAGCTCGCATCTGTGGTACAAGTGGTACAAGTGGTTCATCTGACTGGTGATAGGCTCACACCTGTGGTACGTTTGACTGGTCATGGGTTTACACCCCTGGTACGTTTGACTGGTGATGGGCTCACATCTGTGGTACGTTTGACTGGTGATGAGCTCACATCTGTGATACGTTTGACTGGTGATGGGCTCACACCTGTGGTACAAGTGGTACATTTGACCGGTGATGGACTCACACCTGTGGTACGTTCGACTGTACTGGTGATGGGCTCACACCTGTGGTACATTTGACTGGTGATGGGCTCACACCTGTGGTACGTTGGACTGGTGATGGGTTTACACCCCTGGTATGTTTGACTGGTGATGGGCTCACATATGTGGTACGTTTGACTGGTGATGGGCTCACACCCCTGGTATGTTTGACTGGTGATGGGCTCACACCTGTGGTACGTTTGACTGGTGATGGGCTCACACCTGTGGTACGTTTGACTGGTGATGGGCTCACACCCCTGGTATGTTTGACTGGTGATGGGCTCACACCTGTGGTACGTTTGACTGGTGATGGGCTCACACCCCTGGTATGTTTGACTGGTGATGGGCTCACACCTGTGGTACGTTTGACTGGTGATGGGCTCACACCCCTGGTATGTTTGACTGGTGATGGGCTCACACCCCTGGTATGTTTGAGTGGTGATGGGCTCACACCCCTGGTATGTTTGACTGGTGATGGGCTCACACCTGTTGTAGTTTTTAATGCAGAGCGTATATCTCATTGTCGGTGTACATGTATTGACTTTGCATTAATGGCCACATTCTCAGAATTTCCTGGCAGGTTTTCAATGATATGTACACGAGAATAGTTCTCTGTGAATGTGGTAGATTTTCATGTTATTCTTTTGTTGTATTTTGAAAATTTGGTTTATATCACCAGCTGAGCAAATGAGGAGAAGAAAAGATATTGGGTTGTGTCCAGACAATACAGTTGAGGTCACAAACCAGTTCACACTGGCTTTGTCCCTACATTGCCATAGATTACCGCAGGCTGAACTATTGTGACAGATGTGAGGGCATGATTTAGCATTAAATGTAATTTTACTACCCAAAGATATATATAAAGATTATTACATGTAGCATGCTTTTTTAACTGGATAACACATGGAATTAGCATGTAAATGTGACTACCATACCTAAGAATTATTAGCATGCATATGTTGCTAACATACATGGGGATTATTAACATGCTTTTGTGATTAAAGGAGTATTTACCTTATTTTATATAGGTTCCTATTACAAAGGTTAGACTGTTAAAGAAAAATAATCAACTATTTTACTGTGGACCTGGTTGAGGGTGATAACCTGTCATTTTTATTACAATTTGAGGCTGATGTAGGCGGCATTCAGGACAACGTCACGGCTAACGCTTGATCCAGGGACGTTCCAACTACAGACATTTGAATTACTCTGGGCCCGAGGTTTAATTCGAGGGAAGAACTGGCATAGCAAATTCCACGGGGAAATTCCTAAAAGAAAAGTGGTTGAGCTTATCTCCGCCAACTGGAGAATTCTCCAAGTTTTTCAACTGAGATTTCAATTTGAACAAAGTTTGAAGCTGAGCTGTAAACTGAAAGAGTGTCCTCTGTAATTCGTCCAGTGATTTGAGTTGAACGACCATGCTTCTAAGCTCATAAACATTTTCATGATTACACTTCAACTACTAAAATTAAGTAAAAGATCAGTGCATTTACTCTGTTCTTCTCGTGCGATTTATCAGCATGACCAACACGGTCAACCTTAAATCTCCATGACCTTATGTTTCTAGATGAGTATACACTCACTTCCGCTCATCCAAAAATATCACCCAGTGGTCCAATGCACGCCGTGGCGAGCAACAATATATTCTATCAACATAAGTTTTATATACAGTAATTAGGTTTGGAATACGATTGCTGATAAATATAGACACTCAAAAATAAGGTAAGTACTCCTTTAACACACAAGGGGATAATCAGCAGGTGTTTGTATCTGTAATGTACATGGGGATTATTAGAATGCTTTTTTAACTGTAGCACACATGTGAAATTTTAGCATGCTTCTGTAATGTACATGGGGAGTACGAGAATGTAACTGTAGCACACATGGGGATTATTAGCATGCATATGTGACTAACACACATGGGAAATTTTAGCATGCTTCTGTAATGTACATGGGGAGAATGTGTTTGTAACTGTAGCACACGTGGGGATTATTAGCATGCATATGTGACTAACACACATGGGAAATTTTAGCATGCTTTTGTAACTAATGTACATGGGGAGTACGAGAATGCGTTTGTCACTGTAGCACACATGGGGATTATTAGCATGCATATGTGACTTACACATATGGGATTATTAGCATGCTTTTGTAACTAACACACATGGGGAGGATTATCCGCAAGTCTTTTTTATGTACCATACAGAAAAGTAGAGACTATCTGCATGCCTTTGAAAATGTATCATACAGAAAGACACGGATTGTCATGCCTTAAATTCACCATACAAAGAGAATGGAGATTATCAGCATGCCTTCACAACTACATTACACAAGTGAGGAAAGAATCATTCATGTGACAGAACTACTGCATCAGAGTTTGTTTGTCGATTATACCAAACTTTATAATACCAAACTTTATAATACCAAACTTTATAACAAACCAAATAATGGGCACTTGCAATGTAACAAGGGGATGGGGATTTGCATGCCACGAGGAGGGCATGGGAATAGCAATCTAACAAAGGAGGATAGCGATATTCATAACACATGCAGGATATGGAGGGGGATTAAGATGTTTATTGGGTGTTCCACTCATGCCATATTTATTGCTACAATTTGAGGCAATGGATAAATTTCTGGCTTCTTATTCAACCAGTTTTGATAATGTCCTAAAATTTATGCTCACTCTGTGTTATTGCCGGAGAACATTCCAGATCTGTTTACTCCATATAATCATGAAAACGAATCATTCCATGTTAACTTGCACTCTGGGGAGTCAAAACTCGACTGGTGTGTATTGTAGCTCACTGCATGCAAACAGTAATAAGAACTCTCTATCTCTCGGCCTTTTCCTAGATATTACCATATATAGAAATTGAGACTGCCTGATCCAAGTGATACTTTGAGAGCTGAACACAGAACGAAACCTGAAGATGTCTGATATTTTGTGTCTTTGTTATTAAAGCTGTCTCGGCCATCTTGTAATTCAGAATTCTGGTTATAAATTCATAAGCCATACATATTTCCTTACTGGGTGTAATCCATAAAACTGCAGCTTTAGGGCAAATCCGTCATGCGAGACACATGCAATAGGTGAACCATTCAACCAAGGAGTGAAAAGGGCCAAGTATATTGCACGCAAAGTGTTGCCGATTGAAGTTGTCTTAAATGACGGGTCTGCCAGCTTTAGGCACAATGACAGCCTTGTATCTGTAGATTTACTAGAACTGTAAATACCGTATGCAGTATTCATACAAAGCCTGGGTGTCTGTTGAATTAATGCATAGAACCCGAATGTTTGCCAGTCGGCTCCAAGGCTGATATGTAAAATGGGGGGTATAGTTCCTGTAAGAGGAGATACCGCTTTTCAGCGCGACTTGACATGTTAGTAAATGTAACAATGGCTGACCACTTCCCAATTTGCCAATATTGGAAATCCCGTAAATTCACTTCATCTAAAATGGATCCGTTCAGAGGTCATTTGATCGGTCCATACATGGCAGTCCTGATCAGGTGACCGGTCTTGGAATGTCAACATTTTTAGGACACAAGAACCTTGCTATACTGAAAGTGTGGCTCTGATTGGCAGCAATTGGAGAGAAGTCCCATGATGCAATTAGTTTCTGAATGAATCTATTGAGAATGTTGTTGTTGTATAGCTCCATGTCCAGAGTATTCCAACTGTATTGCATGCATGTTCTGGACAGGCTTCATTCATCATGTATTATCTAACTTTTTGTGTACCAGTTGAATTGACCAGTGAAATAAATGCTGATTAAGAAAATATTCTGATCTCAATTGTGTTTATTCCCACAGTAAGGCCCGATGTCATCGCCTGATTGTCCGTCGTCCGTAAACATCTTCTCTGAAACCGCTTGGCGGATTAAGCTGAAACTTGGCACGCATGTTCCCCCCAATGAGTACACCAGAATTTGTTCATGCCGTGTCGATACGATTTTAAATATGGCGGCCATCTTGAATTTGCCAGTGAAATCTTATTATTATTTTTCGGTAACTACTTCATGGATCTCTGCCTTCCAGTTTTGGTTGTTTTATCTTTAGAAACCATACTTCATGGATCTTTCTCAAATTTGGTACACCGGTTCACCTTTGGGTCTAGTTGTGCAACATGTGTACTTTAGTCCAATTTGAATATCCAATATGGCCACCAGGTGGCCATCTTTGATTTCTCAGGAACTACTGCATTGATCTTTCTCAACTTTGATACTTGTGCAAGATACCTTTTGTGATCTAATTCAAAGGAGCTGTGATAGTCTGTAGTAGCAGTTGGTTAGCTGGAGAGCTGTCGCGAGCGGAGATCGAACACACAACCCTCTTGCCGACAGCCGACCTCTCTAACCCACTCGGCCACCGAATCACTCTACAAGAGACGGTCTTTAAAGTCTATTAATTCTTCGCACATGCGCTTGTTTTACCTAGAAGAACTATGACGTCATCTGGTTTGTGTTTGATGAGGGGGGGTAAGCGATCGTGTGAACGTATAAAAAAATATCTCTAGTACGGAGAAAAAATAAAAAATAATCCAAATACGAAGAACGAAGAAAAAACAATTGTGAAGAACTCAAGTGTGTCTTTATTAGCTACCACGCTGTTTAATAGTGTTGTTAATGTCAGTACATGCAGCGGAGTAAACATCGGAAAACGTTGGCAATTGTCCACAGTTGACAACATATTTCATTATATACTCCACAAGGGCGGATCCAGCCAAAATTCATAGGGGGAGGGGTCGACTATCACAGCCCAACAGGCGAGGGTGCAGGGGCCGCCTAGGCCCCGGGGTCCTACATCGCCGGAGATGCGTTCTGAGCGTTTTCCCGGAAATGTAATATGTATGCAGATTTATGGTTCTATTTTCACGATTTTCTCGCAATTATAAGCACGCATCGATATTGAAAAAATCGCACCTCATGCCTGCATCCATTTGACTTTCTTGTTATATTTAAAACATACAAAACGATGGCATTTAGTTCATGGAAGGGAAACAAAGATGCCTACCGATACGGTTCATTCACAAAAAGATAAAACAAGGAAATCCTCATAGCCCAACAGGTGAGGGTCCAGGGGCCGCCTAGGCCCCGGAAGCTCCGAATTCCTAGATCTCCGGAGATGCGTTCTAAGCATTTTCCAGGAAATAAATTCGAACATAATGTATGCAGATTTATGGTTCTATTTTCACGTTTGTTTCTCATTTATAAGCACGCATCGATATTGAAAAAAACATACTTCATGCCTGAATCCATTTGACTTTCTAGTTATATTTAACAGATAAAAAAACGATGACTTTTACATCATGGAACATTAGAACCAATATGATACCGATTCATTTACACAAAGCTAAAATAAGCGATCCTCACAGCCTGACAGGCGAGGGTCCAGGGGCCGCCTAGGCCCCGGAATCTCCGGGGTTCCAGGTTGCGGGAGATGCGTTTTACGCGTTTTCCCGGAAATAAATCTGAACACAATGTAGGTAGATTTATTGTTCTATTTTCACATTTGTTTCGCATAAACACGCATCGATATTGAAGAATATGCCTGACAACTTTTGACTTCCTGGTTTAAGACAAACAAAACAGGCCTACTGGCCTATAACACACCACTACACGTGGTGCGCTCGCGGCGATAATATCTGATTTTAGATACATATTGAAACTCCAACTTAAAGGGGAATGTTATCACAATTTTTGAAAGGCTAAAACCAATAAAAAGCAGTTCCCTGTGACCTGCTTTATTTTTTAGAATTATTTTCAAAATTTTAGCGATGATGCAATATCCTGAAATACAGCTCCAAAGTGCCTGATTTTCACCCCCAGTAAATACGCCCGGCGATTACCCTGTGACGTCACACAGTGAAGCGGCCAGAGTCAAACATGGCGGATAACACAGACAGCGGTACAAGCTCGGACACGGATTCCGATTTCAGCGTTAACCACGTTGAAGACTGTGACGTTGGAGACTATACAGGTCTTGGAACTGAATAGAATGTAGAGGCAGTAAGCGATCATGAAACTGAAGGAGAAGGAGAATCTATCGAGTCATATAGATTTGAGCCATATACAAGCGAATCTGGGGTCAAACCGGGTCGTCCTGATGTCAGGCCGGTTTCAAGCCTGTGGCAGGCCGGTTTAAATACACTGATTACATGCTTTATACACGAAATTACAACTATCTGTGGATCTTACAATAATATTTATACATTTCTGCTTTTATCTGGCATTTTTTTAGGCATAAATCAGTTATTATAATGCACAGGATCGTAAATTTACTCTTCCGTGCAAAAAAACTTCTAAATAATACAGCAAAAAGGAAACTAGGCCGGCTTGGCTTATTGTGAACGTCACTATAATATATATATTCATTTAAAATCTACTGATAATTTGTTATTTTAGCCTTTATTTTTATATGTGTGTGTTTATTGGCATTGTATGGTTCATTATTTTTCATTTCTTACGGGACGGACAGATTGTTATACCGTGGCAGGCCGGCTTATTTACATTGCTTACGTGCTTAATTTTATTATGTGTTTGTCAATTATTGTTAGCGGTTTGATGTTAAAACGGGAGCTAATCCATACCTGTGGATAAGTTCTCTCAAATGAAAACAAAGTTTCAGTTCCAAAGGGAGCTATTTGATGTTGAAACAATAACTAACTCACCTGTGGAGAAGCCCAGTTTATTTCTTTTGGACACCCTGTTGCTGAACGCGCGACGTTAAACCTTAATTCTCTCACTCTCCCTCTTGGACACCCTCCCATAAAAAATTGTTTGCTTCACACCTTTCTGTCAGTTTCAGTTACTCTTCCGGGTGATCAATTTCAATTTATTGTATCAAAAAAACATAGAATGTATGTGCTCACATGGAGATACAAAAAGACACCAAATAATCAGGATAAGCTGGTGTCAGAAGTGAATTTCCTATATACGGGAATAAGTTGATTAAAAGTACATTGATTATTACAGTTCAGTTCATATGATGTAGGATTCAGGATTGGCTGTTCGATCACTCCGTGTGGACTGATGCAAAATTTCAAGAGTGGAAGATTAACTCTTCGGTAGAGGAGACGATGGAAGTGGTGTGGGCCCAAACATCCAGGGAAATTTACAGTGCTTGTCTGCGGGAACGGTTTGTCGCTTGCCGAGTCCACGAGGTCGGTCGTCCCTGTATAACTCACGCACTCCGGCAGACTAAGGGGTTGTCTATTTTCTCTTTCTGATAAAGATTTCTTTGTCTTGATCTTGGAAATAGCTTCTTTCAGTAGGATATCCACACATTCTTGCCAACTCTGTTGTTGCATAGCTGTTGTCAGTGAAGTGAGCGAAATAAATGCGAGACCATATCGTCGGCTTTCCCCACGTGTTTTGCACAAATTTCGTCGAATTTCTCCCCGATTCTTTCCCCGTTTTGCCACGGGTGCAACTTGAATCCATCTCCATTCGTGTTGCTACACCCTCCAACAACACACCGACGAGGTATGATGCCTCCAAAGTACGAGAATACAGTCGAAAAATCGAAAAATATTGGAGCAGATTTTACTTGTTTATGTATGCTAATGCTAATGCTATGGCGGACTGGTTCACTCTGTGACGTCATGGGTCAAAGGACACCGCTTTGACAGGCTCGTGGTAGGAATGCGTTTAAATCGCCAAATTTACCGTTTTAAAGTTCGGAGATCGGGGGGAAAACTATATAGTCGATTTCTTACAGTATCAATGTATATATTAACGTTTACATAGGTCCGGCGATAACATTCCCCTTTAAATAGTACACTCACAAACTACATGAATAGATGATGGTCTGTTTAACACACTTATAGATACTCTAATTACATAATCCACATTCATTTAATTTACATATCATTTCAAAACATTATTTCTACATGGAAACTCGGGGTTCGCCGATTCCTCCAAAAAACCGTAGATCCGCCCTTGACCCATATAAGTAACTTGAGTGATATTTAAGGACGGTTTTCGGGTGTTGATTTATAAAAAAAATTGTAGGCCTATGTCGCCATTGGAATTTCAAAATTGGACCACGGAATCGAAGAGGAGGATTTGTGGGGATTTCTTTAGCACGTGTCATAAACGAGCCAACCAACGAAAGAAGAAAGTAGTTGTTGCACTCATGATCACGTCATTCTCCACAACAGGGTTATTTCGACGCACACAGAAGAGCTGAATCCGCTAGAGACAAGCATACGAGAGTGACGGTGTGAACGGGAACCATTTGCGTACACTTCGCCATCAATAACCGTACAATATGGCCATCTTGGATTTCCAGATGAAACATTATCACGATTTCTCAGGAACTACTGCATGGATCTTTCTCAAATTTGGTACACAGGTTCCCCTTGGGGTACACTTGTGCAAAATTGTTGTCCGATTCAAAAATCCAATATGGCCACCATCTTGGATTTCCCCATGAAACATTGTTACTGTGATTTCTCAGGAACTACTGCATGGATCTTTTTCAAATTTGGTACCCAAGTTCCCCTTGGGGTCTAGTTGTGCATGATACCTTTTGTTATTTGATTCGGAAATCCAATATGGCCACTTTATCGCGAATTCTCAAGAACTACTGCATTGATATCTTTCTCAAATTTGACACACAGGTTATGCAAGATACCTTTTTTGGTCCATTTTGAAAATATCCAATATGACCACATCTTGAATTTCCCATGAAACTTTATCATGAAATCTCAGGAAATTACTGCAATGATCATTTAATATTGAAGGGGAACAACACCAGTTCTTTAGTAAAAATTTCTCACAGCTACATGTACTTTCTCCAGTTAGTCAGATGAGCTACAGTGCCGTGGCACTATCTTTGCTTATTAATTTTTTATGAATTCATCATCACACTTCCAAATCTTTGAGCAAAATGTTTTGTGTATGGTTTTATTAAGCAAAAAATGACAATTTTTACCTCAAATTTATCGTGGCAGTTATCGATAAATCTCCCTTCATGATCAAATAATATATATAAAAAATCAGTGATCTGACCAAGGGTGTATTCATATGATGCTGTTGTAAAAGAAAGTTTCAGGCATGTCATTGGTCTTTTCTGATGTGAACATTATGCATTGCATGATGGGTTGTTTTTGGGACAGCTAAGTTAACTCAAGAAATTTACAGAAAAGAAATTATTGATTGACAGAATAAAGGGCAATTTGTGTGGAAAATCATTTTAATATGTAAGCTTTGGCCGAATTTTAGACTGATAAAGTGCTTGCTGTATGCTCCCTCCCAATTAAAGAAGGGGGGCGCATAACCAACAAACAGTTCATATGTGGAGAAACCAGGCTGTAAAGTAAAGATTGTTAACACCATCGGGAACTAAGTAATTTGATAAGCATTTATTATGCAGTGAATGTTATATAGCACAAAAGCAACATTAGACAATAGTTATCCTACGTAATGAATAATACCAATTTAAAGTATACAAAAGTTATCACCAACTATGCCAGATGTAACAAAAATTAGATTGTGTATAAAATTTAACAAAAATTCTAGCTATAAAATTTACTTGTAAAAGAAGTCCACATCAAAGCAAGGGGGTAAATCCATATCGCCTGGGTAGGTATTAAATTGACATTTAATTCACTATAGGGTAAATTATCTAAAAATTCAATCATTATAAATTGCCCCTAATCAGGGATAGAAAGTGGATTAGTCTGTAACTTGATCACACCATAATAAACAAATATGAAAAGTTTTTATGAAACCGCTGGTCTATTTCTATTTTCAAGCCATGTATCCTGTTAGTTTCTCTCGGCATTATCGAGCGACTGAATTAAATAGAATTATATTCTTATTTCAAAAAAGTTTTATCTTCCAATGTGATTGAATTCTTAGATGATTCTTAATGAACATGAAGGTAAAAACAATACAATAAGGCATAAGCATTTTTCTCAGTAATCTTTGTAAAAAGAGGTACATCAATATGTATTCCTGTTTCTTTTAATTTTCCCAGTTATGCCCCAATTTGAACACGGACTTCACATACATTACGACACAAAATGTCATGCCGGAAACCCTAAACTGTTGTTTCCCCTTCTATCAGGAGATATTGGCTTAGGTTTGACACCTACCACATAGTAGAGAATAGCAAGGGTGGTAACCATCATATTCATGATATTAGGAGCGATACCTAACACCATATAGTAGAGAACATCAAGGGTGGTCACCCTCAGGAGAGAGATATCAGCTTAGGTGTGACACCTAACACCATATAATAGAGAATATCAAGGGTGGTCACCCTCCGGAGAGAGATATCAGCTTAGGTGTGACACCTAACACCATATAATAGAGAATATCAAGGGTGGTCACCCTCAGGAGAGAGATCAGCTTAGGTGTGACACCTAATACCATATAGTAGAGAATATCAAGGGTGGTCACCCTCAGGAGAGAGATATCAGCTTAGGTGGGACACCGAACACCATATAATAGAGAATATCAAGGGTGGTCACCCTCCGGAGAGAGATCAGCTTAGGTGTGACACCTAATACCATATAGTAGAGAATATCAAGGGTGGTCACCCTCAGGAGAGAGATATCAGCTTAGGTGTGACACCTAACACCATATAATAGAGAATATCAAGGGTGGTCACCCTCAGGAGAGAGATCAGCTTAGGTGTGACACCTAACACCATATAGTAGAGAATATCAAGGGTGGTAACTATCAGGACAGAATCTCAGCTTAAGTGTGTCACCTAACACCATATAGTAGAGAATATCAAGGGTGGTCACCCTCAGGAGAGAGATATCAGCTTAGGTGTGACACCATATAGTAGAGAACATCAAGGGTGGTCACCCTCAGGAGAGAGATATCAGCTTAGGTGGGACACCTAACACCATATAATAGAGAATATCAAGGGTGGTCACCCTCAGGAGAGAGATATCAGCTTAGGTGTGACACCTAACACCATATAGTAGAGAATATCAAGGGTGGTAACTATCAGGAGAGAGATATCAGCTTAGGTGTGACACCTAACACCATATAATAGAGAATATCAAGGGTGGTCACCCTCAGGAGAGAGATATCAGCTTAGGTGTGACACCTAACACCATATAGTAGAGAATATCAAGGGTGGTCACCCTCAGGAGAGAGATATCAGCTTAGGTGTGACACCTAACACCATATAGTAGAGAATATCAAGGGTGGTCATCCTCAGGAGAGAGATATCAGCTTAGGTGTGACACCTAACACCATATAGTAGAGAATATCAAGGGTGGTAACTATCAGGACAGAATCTCAGCTTAAGTGTGTCACCTAACACCATATGGTAGAGAATATCAAGGGTGGTCACCCTCACGAGAGAGATATCAGCTTAGGTGTGACACCCAACACCATATAATAGAGAATATCAAGGGTGGTCACCCTCAGGAGAGAGATATCAGCTTAGGTGTGACACCTAACACCATATAATAGAGAATATCAAGGGTGGTCACCCTCAGGAGAGAGATATCAGCTTAAGTGTGACACCTAACACCATATAGTAGAGAATATCAAGGGTGGTCACCCTCAGGAGAGAGATATCAGCTTAGGTGTGACACCTAACACCATATAATAGAGAATATCAAGGGTGGTAACTATCAGGAGAGAGATATCAGCTTAGGTGTGACACCTAACACCATATAATAGAGAATATCAAGGGTGGTCACCCTCAGGAGAGAGATATCAGCTTAGGTGTGACACCTAACACCATATAGTAGAGAATATCAAGGGTGGTAACCATCAGGAGAGAGATATCAGCTTAGGTGTGACACCTAACACCATATAGTAGAGAATATCAAGGGTGGTAACTATCAGGAGAGAGATATCAGCTTAGGTGTGACACCTAACACCATATAATAGAGAATATCAAGGGTGGTCACCCTCAGGAGAGAGATATCAGCTTAGGTGTGACACCTAACACCATATAGTAGAGAATATCAAGGGTGGTCACCCTCAGGAGAGAGAGATATCAGCTTAGGTGTGACACCTAACACCATATAATAGAGAACATCAAGGGTGGTCACCCTCAGGAGAGAGATATCAGCTTAGGTGTGACACCTAACACCATATAATAGAGAATATCAAGGGTGGTCACCCTCAGGAGAGAGATATCAGCTTAGGTGTGACACCTAACACCATATAGTAGAGAATATCAAGGGTGGTAACCATCAGGAGAGAGATATCAGCTTAGGTGTGACACCTAACACCATATAGTAGAGAATATCAAGGGTGGTCACCCTCAGGAGAGAGATATCAGCTTAGGTGTGACACCTAACACCATATAATAGAGAATATCAAGGATGGTCACCCGCAGGAGAGAGATATCAGCTTAGGTGGGACACCTAACACCATATAGTAGAGAATAGCAAGGGTGTTAACTATCAGGAGATATAACATCATGTGGTAGAGAATATCAAGGGAGGAAACTCTCAGCCTCGTCATGGGAGATAACAAAATTTGCTAAAAAAAATTGCACTTTTCATAAAGAGAGGACTTTCAGTAACACAGATTGAACAGAGTAAAAATGTATTAACATTCCAGTGCACTTGACCAGAAGAGTAAGGAAAAAGAGACTTGTAAATATGGTAGACAAAAATAATCTCCATCAAATTCAATATTTTGATTACCGGTATCGCCATTCATTTAATTATCCATCTACAAAAACCAAGCAAAAGTTAGACACACAATACAGATGGTCACAGTTAAACAATTGAAGCAACTCTGTCATTGTCTCTACAGAAAGAGTGTGTGTAGAGACGGTCCGATTTGTTTGTTTTGGTACCCATATTTGTAGCCAAGTTTTCTTGTCTTCATTCGTTCCTCCACTATGCTATGCATCCTCTTATTATTTACATGTACAATCCAGGACCACAAAGACTCCATGAGCTGTACGGCTTTTATCTGGCAATAAGACAACCCCTCCTTACTCTCTGTCCACTAATTTTATCTAGTTCGGCAAATAGTGTGATCGCCATTGGGAGATGATGTTTCCGCAATTAGTCTTCAAACATCAACAGCTGATTGAATTTCTCCTGCATGTTTACCGTCGTACTATTCGTATGGGTCACGTGGTTAGCATCGCAGCGTACCGAACACGGGATCTGTATGAAAAAGTTGGCGGTATACTGGTGAAAATTCAATCCGTCGTTTATGTTTGATGGCTGATTGCAGACACATCAGCTCCTCCCGGCTATCAAACTATTTGCTGAACTCTATCAGTGGACAGAGAGTGGGGAGGGGTTGTTTTATTGCCAGATCGAGCCGTTCAGCCCCTGGAGCCTTGTGATCCTGGACTGTACAAGTAAATTCAATGAGAGGAAGCATGGCCTAGTTTAGGAATGAACAAAGACAAGAAAACTTGGCTACCATATGTTTTGCCATCATTCTAACCCTGTGCTTAAGTTCTCGGCTGTGTCATTGATAAAGTTACTTCCCTTTTGTTCTTTGTAACCGTCATTATCCTGACATAATCAACGAAAATGGAAAAAATCCCAGTTAGACTTAATATTAAACCAAACAAAATTATGGATAAACATGAACCATACAAAGCACTGAGAACCCCTCTGCCTTGGAGGTAATTAAATAGGGCCCTGGTTGAAGAAGAAACAATTGATGGCAGCAAGTAATTGTTGACAGCTTAACCTAGTGACCCAGGGTATTTAGATCAGTCCGTGAACACATGCTTATGTGATTTTGGGTACTCCTCTGTATTCTCGAGACACAGTGGTAACAACAAGATAGAGACCGACATAACATACTCTAATTTTGGTTGAAACCCAAGACCACATATGTTTGCAATGCAAGTTCAGTAAACCTAGACTTAATCTTTTCTTGAGTTATGGTAGCTAAAACCTAATTGATAAAGAAACAACTCTTGACCTATTTTTGGGCATGACACTGGGTCAATCTCACTTTGCGATTAAGAGTCTGCTCCATGTGTTATGCAAGTTTGGTGCTTCAAGGCAAGGTCATTCTTCAGATAATTAAAGGTTATACAAAATGGTCTCAAAATTTGCTACTTTTTTGTGCTAAATTGTTGTAGAGGTGATTATATAGACTTGTTTTACATATTTGTATGTTTTCAAACTACCCAAGGTTGGAAATAGCAGCAGTAAAATGCGACAATTTCATGTCCCTTTCAAAACGGCGAAAGCTGTGACCGCTTGACCTGTGACGTCACAACCTGATTACGATCTCGCTTAAATGCCTGTTGTGACGTCAAAATGTCAGCGACATTACGCTAGAACTCCCACAATTGGGTGAATCTTTCGTAACAACGCCCGACGTCATAGACTATGACGTTTAGGGCGCAATCGTAATCAGGTTGCGACATCATGCACCAGAGGTCACGGCTCCAATACGTTTTCCCCCACATGTGTGCTATTCGTGTCCTAAAACCCACTTCGACGACATTATTCGAGAAAAAATACTAATTTGTTGTTTGGAACACTACTGGGTATGTTTTAATGCAAAGTAGTATAGAGTCATTTGGTATAACCTTTAAATGGTGACAAATTGACCTGGTAAACCGAAAAAAAAAAATGGGTCAATCTGATGATGGAGGCTCCATGATCTCATTTCCATGGGCTATGACTACATGCATGTGCATTTTAGGTTTGGTGTAAATAGACATCTTCATTTTTGAGATATGATGGTGATGTGTTAACAGAGATGAATGAACAGATATATGTATGTGATGACAATACCCCAGGAACAATTTTGGCTGCAGTCCATGACCATTGCGGTAATAAGCAGCCAGTGACAAATAGACATATTTGACCCAGTCACTATAATTCTGCTCGGATTCTACATGATTGGGTGCTACAACTTCTGTGCTAGGCATATTCATTCTTGAGATATGGTGGTAACGGGAAAACAGAGACAGATGGACGTACAAGACGACAACAACACCCCAAGACCAAATTTGGCTGATGGCTGATAAAAGCTGTTGCAGCAGCAAGTCACCAGCTAAAAACAAGAATTTGTTATCCATAATTTATTTGTTTGCTTACTGGTTTCCCACTTCTAGAATGCTTTTCAAAGAACTTAAAATATACCCTGCTAGTAAAAAATTCAAAACAAAAGAATACAAAGAATAGTAATCCCAGGAATGGTTGATACAGTGAATGAACACCAATATGAATATCACAATCTTATAAAATTAGTTGTATTAGATACATCATGCAGGTCAATATCAAAAAGCATTAAAAGATAACTTAAAGGAACAACTGATTATTTGAACAACTGTCATGAGTATTATCAATGCAATTAAAAACTAGTCCACAGGAACAAATAGCCTGTCCTGCATTACCTTTAACCCTAAAGTCAATATGCTTCTTTGGTTCCAATATCTGCAAACTTTTGTGTAGATTGATGACGTGTAATTGCAGATATTGCATGGAGGAGAAGACACTTATTTCAGGGTAACATGACATTTAAAGGTCCTACCAAATGGTCCCAATATCCCATACTTTTTTAATGCTAAATTGTTGTAAGAGGGTATACTTGACATTTTATAACTGTTTACTGTTTTGGGGGATGGTTAAAATCTGAAATAAACGGACTGAAAAAACCTCAAATATTATGCCAGCTTGGAAATGACAAAGGCCATAATACTTTGATCCACGACACGAGTCTGATTAAGATCTCAATAAGCAATAACTTAGCTTCTTTGTTGTGTGAAGTACGTCACAAGACAATGTCCGACATAGATGCCCTAGACGATGGGATCGTAATCAGACTGATGTCATGAGTTAGAGGTTACAACAAAAATACGTTTTTCACCACATCTGTTTGATTTTGTTAATATATCTACTATTATGTCATTAATCGTGGGAGAAAAAAAAAATTCCACAAAGCCTTTCTGTATATTTTCATGCAAAGTGTGTAGGCAGTATTTGGTAGAACCTTTAACCCTTTTGACTCCAAAGTCTATACGGTAATTCCCCTAATAATTCTATCACCGTAAGTGCAGCAAAAATGGCTTACATCTGGCAGTATTCTTCATGGCACCACCTACAAAAGTGTCATATTTTGTCATTTGACTTTTCTTCAATTTGAATGAAGAATGTGAATGTTACTTTTTGAATAAGACAGTTGAAAAGTGAACTTACTGTGATTGAATTATTAGGGGAATTACCGGAGGCTTCTACGGAACCACACAACCTGGAAGACTTGTTCCAGGTATATGGAGTTTGAAAGTGGATTAACTTTAAGGAAAGGAAAGAGTTATGCCCCTTTAATAATGGGATGAGCAGGTGGGTATAAAAAAAACTGTACAAAAAGCCTGTAGCTCTTGAATTAAAAAAGTGTTTCAAACAATACATATACAAAACATAATGGGGTAGGTGTAGATCAAGATATAGACAGGTTATGAGATGAATGTGACCGACAAAAACCATTATGTACACATTAGCACCAAAAATACAACTTAATAAATCCAAATATACGGTATAAATTGAATCAATGCTTAAGTAAGAATGCTTGTGTAAATTATTTCGTCAAAATGAATAATTTTATTTATTTTTTTGGTAATAACACGATTTTATTCCTTAATTTTCACGAAGAGACGGACACTGAGCATCGAGATTAAATACTCCAGTTTTGAGACAAAGTCCAGTTCCTTGAAATGAATCATCTGGAGCTGGTAGCTTCTTGAACAGAATGGCCAGATAATTAATGTAGGTCTTTCAATATTAAAATGATTTCTGTGAAATGATTATACAAACTATTCCTGAAGTGAAATGAGTGTCCAAAATCTGTAATCAAAGATTAATGTCTTTATTCTATTGTATAATAACTATTCAAAATCTTCCTGTAGTCAAATGACTGAGAAATGTTTTTCTGTAGTGAAATGACTGATTAAGGTTTTTCTGTAGTGAAATCAAATGACTGAGCAATATTTTTCTGTAGTGAAATGTTTGAGAAATGTTTTTCTGTAGTGAAATGTCTGAGAAATGTTTTCCTGTAGTGAAATGTCTGAGAACTGTTTTCCTGTAGTGAAATGTTTGAGAAATGTTTTTCTGTAGTGAAATGTCTGAGAAATGTCTTCCTGTAGTGAAATGTTTGAGAAATGTTTTCTGTAGTGAAAGGTGTGAGAAATGTTGTTTTACTGTAGTGAAATGTTTGAGAAATGTTTTCAAAATGAGTTATGCCCTTTTAATAATGGGAAGAGCAAAATGACTGCAAAATGTTTTTTCTGTAGTCAGATAACTGAGAAATGTGTTTCTGTAGTCAAATGACCGAAAAAAGTTTTTTGGTAGTCAGATGCCTGAGAAATGCTTTTCTGTAGTGAAATAACAGCAGATTGTCATCCTGTGATAAATTTTTTCTTGTAGTAAAATCAATATATCCTGACATACCTAACAAAAAATGTGCCTAACAAAATGAATAAATACACTCATAAAACAAATCTGACATGCCTAACAAAATGAATGAATATACCCATAAAACAAATCTGACATGCCAAACAAAATGACTGAATATATTCACTATAAACAAATCTGACATGCCTAACAAAATGAATGAGTATACTCATTAGAAAAATTCAATATCAAACTGATTGAATATATCAAGATATATATCTAACAAAATTTGATATATCAGGATATAGCTAACAGGCGAGTTGAATATATCCAGACATATCCAAACATAACCAGACAGGCCTAACAAGAATATCAAAATGAACATATCACAAATGTACCCATTGTAACTGACTAAATAAAGCCTGACAAATCTAGCAATTTGAATGAATATATCTGGACATGCCTACATTGAATGAATATATAAAATACCCATTAAACTGATCAAAATATATCTGAATATGATGAACAAAGTGAATGTATACGCTTGTCGAATAGGAAATGATCCCGTTAGAACAATCAACATATGGTTCATCCTCGATCCCAAGTCATGTGACCTTCCACGCGAGTTACTGGAAGTTGGAATACGTGTCAAAATTTTGAATGTAAGCCTGGACCACATCATGACAGAATCTGTACTGAGCCTGGAAAGAAAAGACACAAAGACGTTACATTTTAGTCTAAATATAGTCTGTAAGACAAGACAGTCATATAATACATTTAAACATGGAACTCACAAAACCATACATTTGAGTGAATAGGATTTAATGTCGCTTTCAACATTATTTCAGTCATATCACGACGAACCAACTATTGAAGCACCACCCAGCCAAGTTGCGTTCCTGCTGCTTCAAAGATGCAACATGGAATCAGACAATCTCCATCCACCCTAAGTGATATTACAGTGCTAGACATCACATTATCAAGTTCCTGTTGCTTCTCAGTAAAATGCATTGAAGCAACAGAAAGGAACTAATCCCCAATCATACATTTGAACATGGAACTCACCAATCATACACAGGGTGCCAAATAGCCGGCAACAAAATTTTATTTTGGGCAATCAAATTCTACTCGAATTGTAATGCATTTGGATGTGCTCATTGCCCATGAGCAAGTTTGTTTCGACAGTCAATTTGGATGGTGGAGAAAGCCGGAGTATCTGGAGAGAACCACTGCCCATCGGCAAGCAACTGACAAAACATTCACCAGCTGGACTCGAACCTGTGCCGGTTCAGTGATGTGAGGCTATAGCATTCAACAGCAAACGCCTCAGACAACTCAGCCACCGAGGGTCCCTCTGATACATTTGAACAGGAAACTCACCAATCATACATTTGACCAGGGAACTCACCAATCATACATTTGACCAGGGAACTCACCAATCATACATTTGACCAGGGAACTCACCAATCATACATTTGAACAGGAAACTCACCAATCATACATTTGACCAGGGAACTCACCAATTATACATTTGACCAGGGAACTCACCAATTATACATTTGGCCAGGGAACTCACCAATTATACATTTGACCAGGGAACTCACCAATTATACATTTGACCAGGGAACTCACCAATTATACATTTGACCAGGGAACTCACCAATTATACATTTGACCAGGGAACTCACCAATTATACATTTGACCAGGGAACTCACCAATTATACATTTGGCCAGGGAACTCACCAATCATACATTTGGCCAGGGAACTCACCAATCATACATTTGGCCAGGGAACTCACCAATTATACATTTGGCCAGGGAACTCACCAATCATACATTTGGCCAGGGAACTCACCAATCATACACTTGAACATTGAACTCACAAAATCATACAATTGAACAAAGGGACTAACCAAATCATACATTTGAACACGGAACTCACCAATCATTTATCTGAACTTGGAACTCAGAAAATCATACAATTGAACAAGGGGACTAACCAATCATACACTTGATCATGGAGCTCACCAAATGGTAATGGTAAATCCTAAATAAATTAATCTCAGGATGCCATGTTTTCCACCATAAAATCAGAGGGTGATCAAATTTATTAAAACAGAAAGCGGACAAAATGGTCCTAAATCTTTAAAAACTTCATAGTTTCTTGTTGTTATCAAATTAAAAATTAAAATTATCTTTTATTTTAAATTTTAATATTAGAATGAACAATTGAATTTTTTTCTCGCAAAATTGGGGTGATTGAATTTTAAAGGGATGGTTAGAAAATAGATAAACAGATACTTGAAGAGCAATTTAGCATACACATGTAGTTTCCAGGAATACTTGAAAGTAAAGCAGTCTTAAGATTAGGATTGTGTCTTGCACACTACCAAATATTCAATCAGATACTGTTATTGACACTTCCTGTTTGTCGATGTTGACCCAGTTAATGATTAACTAAAAGAACTAGCACTTCCGGTTTATGTTCTAGTCCTGTGATAGAGCCTCTCATTACCATATGCCAGAAACGGACTGATAATATTATTCTTATATATTTCCTCTGTATTCTGGGAACTGGATTTAAATGAGTTCACAGATATGACAGTAGTTTTCTGAGGAATCCTGGGCCATCCACAATAATATTTGCATTTCCGGTAACCAGCTTAAGATACGAAGCTGCGCATCTGAAAACCCCTCGGCTCTGGGCGCCAGCCATTCATAATGTCATCATTTTGAACCAAGATACCAGGAACACGAAGCAGTCAAGTGACAAATATACAGATTATCAAAAATTTTGAAATTTGGAATGGCCCCTAAGGTTCCCAAGGTTATCAATTTAGGATGTTACCATGTTTTTGATGATCTGTGGTCGGTTGATTCTCATTTGTTTGACGGTCTGCAAGATGTTGACTTCCTGGTCAATCTTCAGTCTCTCAATGATGGAGGACACAGCACAGTAGAGTCCACTCTTGTAAGCACCATTCCTACAACAAATGATGGAGAAATCTAAGGTTTGTAGTAAGAAAAGAATTTTGTATATGTTTGTCTCCCTTGTTACTAGTATAGAGGGTGCTGATTATCCAATACCCAATGAGAGTAGCTCACAGGCTGTGTGAAGAAGACAGAAGATATACTGTATTCGGTTGGAATAGACATGGCAGCTGACTTCTCCCAGGGAATAATCAGCAGGTAAGCTGCTCATTGTACTGGCTTAAACTATATACAGGTGTATTTACTTTTGGTTCAAGGCAATGTTCATGAGGCACCAGAGGTGCTACAACTCCTCAGCCCCTGAACAGTCTAGACCAAGATGTTTTTATGGGTGTAGAAGTTTGGATGCATAGCAGACAGTTATGGCATGCAAAATGCAAACCCAAGCCACAATTCAGACAGATGAACGAATGGATACACTGACACAATGACGGATGGACAATCGGAATCCAGTATACCCCTACTATGTTCAGGGGTATAAAAAGATGTATAAAGATGTATATTACAAGATTAAGTTATCACTGATGTATGGAGATATACACTACAGAAGTTACGCACTGATGTTTAGAGATGTATATTACAGCAGTAAGTTATTGCACTGATGTAGGGAGATGTACATTACAGAAGTTGTCGCATTGATGTATGAAGATGTACATTAAGGCAGTAAGTTATCGCACTGATGTACGGAGATGTATATTACAGCATTAAGTTTTCACATTGATGTATGGAGATGTATATTACAGCAGTTAAGTTCTCTCATTGATGTATGAAGATGTACATTACAGCAGCAAGTTGTTGCACTGATGTATGAAGATTTACATTACAGAAGTTATCGCACTGGTAAGTTATCACATTGATGTACGAAGATGTACATTACAGAAGTTGTCGCGTTGATGTATGGAGATGTATTTTACAGTAACAAGTTTTTGCACTGATGTATGGAGATGTATAGTACAGCAGTAAGTTTTCGCATTGATGTATGAAGATGTACATTACAGAAGTTGTCGCATTGATGTATGGAGTGGGTGAGTGAGTTAATAGAATTTAACTTCGCTTTCAACAATATTTCAGCTATATAACGATGAACCAACTAAGCACCACCCAGCCCAGTTGTGTTCCTGCTATTTCAAAGAAGAAATCTTTGAAGCAGCATTGATGTATGGAGATGTATATTACAGCAGTTGTCTCATTGATGTATGAAGATGTTCATTACAGCATTAAGTTGTTGCACTGATGTATGGACATGGACATTACAAAAGTTGTCGCATTGATGTATAAAGATGTACATTACAGCAGTAAGTTGTTGCACTGATGTATGGAGATGTACATTACAGAAGTTATTGCACTGAAGTTTGGGCCAAATTATCTAAGTGCACATTGTATGCATGTGACGGTTTTGGCCGTGATGCAGGATCTATCAGTGCGATCAGTCCTGGTAAATATACTTCCAGACAAGGTTCATAAATTTACATAATCAAATTAAAGCAATTCCAGTAATTTGGGGGTATCGATAGGACAGCTATTTCAATGCCAGGTTGAACTTTATTGATGAGCACGACAAGGGCACCAAGGCCATCAGGTTATTGTGTCAGTTTGACAGTGGCCCTGATGCTGTAGGTACGTCAACATACCCTTGCAACACATGGGACCTAAATTAAAAAGTTGTTTGTTTGGAGTAATAGTTCCTGGTCAGTGTGAACAGGTCAGTCGGTCGAAGGTTTATTCATTTTTTTTTTTATTGGTCAGTCAGTTCACCGTCTGTCTCGCATTACGATGGGATGGGATTTTCAACAAAATATCGGAGCCAGTTTATCTCAAAGCATTGAAATTCTTCACAGTATCTGTATGTAATTTGTGCATTTTTATTCTGAAATTTCAAGAAATCTATTCAGAATCAAAAAATCTCCAATACCTCGCATGTTACATGTTATTTTCATAGTGCCTAGTCACAATGGTACAACATTGCAAGCCCAACATCATTCTGCCTTGAGGAAAAAACAACAAAAACATGCGAGGTATTGAAGATTTTCTTTGATTCTGAACAGATTTCCTTCAAATTTCTGAAATTACATATAGATACTGTGGGGAAGTCCACTTCTCTGAGAAGAACTGGCTCACTGAGGAGAACATATATTGCTGAAAATCCCATCCCATCGCTATGCGAGACATAATACACAGGAGCTTGTTGATGGTCAGTTATTAATTATGATATTAATATTCATATATATATATACTCTCTTCCTACTCTATTAATGGAGTAGGAGAGTATATATATATTAATATCATAAGTAACTGACCATCAACAAGCCCCTGTGAGACAATAGTTCCAAAAAATAAAAAAAATTATGAATCAGGTATTCCTTGTAGTTAATGACAAAAAAGTTACTGCTTTTTGGTATGACTGCCGAATATATATGCCCTATAATGCAGCAGAAATTTATCCCAAAATATCATGTCAAGGCTGCCGCAAGAACCACGAATAAGCGTAACTTGTCATTGATGTTGTTGTTGTTTAACTCCAGGCCTGTCGGATTGACCGTCGGCTCCACCAGTCCACACTGCCGTCTCGGTTAGACATGTTAGACATGTACCTCTCTTCCCTCCATATTTCTGAGGATTATAGCCAAAATGTATGATTTCTCTCGACGTAACTCGGTATCAAATAGACAACGAATGATAATTAATATATTAACGAAAAACGTTATCACAGATCACCTGTTACCACTTCAACCGGCTGCTGCCGTTGTTGTCTCCGACGGAATATTCAATTCATGCCTTTGCTTTGCCTTTGCGCTTCCGCGATGGTCGTACATCAACCAGAAAAGAGACAAATATTTATTCTCGTCATAACTATACCGTACTGCAAACGTGCTTGAAGAGTTCACCCCATTGGCAACCTGAGTTGAATCCTAATACGTTCCCATCTATTCGGCACAGTGGCCATTTACGGTTCTTCTTCCTGACAAAAACACAGCAGGCCTGCAGGGCCGCCATTTTTTTTCAAGCATGCGGTCTCGCGTCGGGAACCCTCGTGTTACTTTACCATGTTACAAATTTTGAGGACTCCCGATTGCCACTTAGTCCGGGAAATCAGCGAGACTGTTCCCACGAGTTTTCGAACTGTAAACATTTGATTTTCTTCGACAGATTTAGGGAACAAAAAAATATATAATTTCTAAGTTTTGAGTCTCGGATATACACCTTTTTAATTTAGGCCCGGCTGTGAAGGGGAGTGGTTCATTGAGTTCTGTGATATGATAATTAAGCCCTCTTTCTTGCCAGTGCTTGGTGTAACACTTTCTAGCCAAATGCACAAATAAATCAGATATCAGGACTTAATACCAAGTTGCTGGTTTTAAAATGTGGGTGTTGACTGCCACTGTAATAGTTAAGAAGCTCCAAAGAAGCAAAACTGCTGGATCTACATTAGATCTAAGTAATGTGTTCATACATTTCATATCAATGAGTCACTGGCAATACCATACTACTGAATATGCAAATGAGTCCTGCACTACACTGAATGAACCAATGGCAGACATACAACTTTACTATGGAGCTCTTGATAGGCTACATGCCAGTAAGTGTATGTAAATCAGTATGAAAGTAGGCCTAATGTATGCATACTTGGAGATCCCTTTTTAGAAGACTGGGAAATGGTAGAAAAATAAAAAAAAATGTAAAAAAATAATTAATGACCGGTTAGACCTGGAAGATTCAAAGGCACAAGTAAAACATAAAAGGATCATAACCTGTAAGTTTCAAGAACTTCCTTGCAATAGTTTTCGAGATACGGCTCGGACAGACGGACTAGGGCCACAACAATACTCCTCAGCCCGAAGGGCTGAGGAGTAAAAACATGTCCAGGGATTGTCTGCACACCCTTCAGATTGTATCTTGTACAGATTCCATCCAAAGTTTTAGTGTCATTACACAACTGATTAATTGGGAAGCAATGTGGATAAAGCTGAATCCTGTGGATAAAGCTGAACAATACTAGTACTTAACTGTGCAATACATGTATACTTACATAACACCATCAACCTGCAGATATAGTGTCTCAAGTAAGCTCAACTTAGCACATCAACTTTCTCTAGAATATAGTAGAATTTCGTGAAATTAGCAATTTTCTAAGTTTATGCATGTTAGCATAACTTCAACTTTCAAACTGACATGCAGTGGACGATGATTGGTCCGTTGCCTGACTGTTGTTGCCATCTTTCCACCTCTCCCAATAGTTGTATGAGATTGCCAGCATTGGGTAGAACGTCAGCACCGTCCGGCCAGAACTTCACCTCAAACTGCTTTACCACCAAATTCTCCTTCTTTGACTGAAATGGAGAAACAATAGGGAATGGATAGATCGGAGGAAAAAGCCCATTCATCATCACTAAAGTATGCATCTGATGACAAAGGGAAACTTTAGATAAGCACAACTGTCTGATCACTACATATACAGCTCATATCTTATAAATAATGGACTATTTGCATGATTTGTTCCATATTGTCAACTTCCTGTTCTAATAAATTTGATCACCGCCAAACTTTTGGTGGGACATTCCAATTCCTGTGATTGAATTATTAGGGGAATTACTGTTAGTACATGTATGATCCGGGAACCCATGCACTCACCATTCTTGAATGAAACAAAGTCAATGTTCTCAGTGTGTACAGCTCGTGTTGATCTTCTGTTTGTTTCTCCACAATGAACTGATCTATTTTCAGTTCTGCCTCATTCTGGGGCCAGTATATAGCCACGTTCTGTAATGGTGAAATGCAAATGCGATTTCAAACAAGAAAAAACTTTCAATGTTCAGCTTATGCATTTATATGAGCATCGTTCCGTTCTTAAGAAAAATTAAACATTTTCGAAAGGTTTCCGCTCCATGACAGACACATGTAGGCATCTGTGATGTACTTTTAGCGAGCTTACACATAGTTGTTCTTGGGACATTATTGTTTCAAAGAAAAATTAATGTAGTTTGATCTGGATGAAATGTGTTAAACTCACCCATTTTCAATAGGCTTATACTCCATGTGTGATGTGAAATAGGTGAGTCTAATTGGCAGTCATTCTTGATATATGGTGGTAACCAGAAAGGGGCAAACTGATTGGGAACTAGGATTATTTCTATGAGGCTTTTGTTAACTCACGTTTCAGCACCTAGTGTAATTTTGTTCACAGAATCATTTCTGGAAAATGTTTCGGAATTTGGATGAAATTTTAAACATTTGGCCAAAATTGAACTTCAACCATTCATTAAAATTTGAATGGGATGCCACCAAGGAAAAATATTCATCCAATCAGGGAATCCCATCTTCATTTCATCCAGCCAATTTCTACGTTCCCACTTCGAACCTGCCTTGATTTATCAGACCCAAAATCCGTGGTGTAAATTTCACCTACTAACGGCAGAAGAACCAATCAGAACGTACACATCGATTGCGAGTGAAGGTCAGTGAAGTCACGTAGAGTGACATCATCCTCTATTAGTGGCGTCTTTCCTCCTAATAAGGTGCCCACAATTTAGGTCAGCCAATCAATAACGCTCTTGTGCGACCCATTTCGAATTTCAAATGCTTTCGAGGTCAAGTGACGTCTCGCGTCTATTTATAAGTTATTTGAACATTGAAGGTGTCCAGATAAATCAAGGCAGGTTCGAAGTGGGAACGTAGAAATTGGCTGGATAAAATGAAGATGGGGAATCCCAGGGAACATTCAGTTTCACCCAAACAAGATGTGTCATAACATTAATTTCAACCAAACAAAGTGTCTGATGGAACATGATCCTATCATAAAGTTTCCTACTTGAATATTTAGCCAATCGGAAAGCTTTAGACTAACAGCCAATGAAAGTTCTCAAGGGAAAATTCAGACAATCATAGAAAGAGCTCCCGTTTGGATGAATTACCTTCTCCTTTGGCTTGAGTAGGTTCAGCATAATGATGCAGTGAGAGCTATGGTCATTTACAAGGCGCCAGAAATCTAACACAGTCGAGGGTAGAGGCATCTGGGTGATGATGAAGGCTTTCCTGTCCAGGTATGCCTGAAGCAGATAACAACAATGAGTTTGTCAAAAATAACATGAATTGCAGGCAAGCACATGGACCCCTCAGCCTTTTTTTTTAGTGAAGTAGGATCAGGGCTGCACCTAGAGCCAATTTAGTTCTGGAAAACATATGGGCGCCCAAAACTCAAATGAAACAAAAAACGAAAGTTGTTGTTTTTCAATTTGAAAGGATTTCTGAAGGAAATACCCCTAGAAAAAGCTTCTGGGAGCCTCAATATCGATTCGATTGCATAGCTGGGTATTGAATTTCATGTTAATAAACCTCTGTTTTGTGATTGATCACAGGCTCTTTGCGCCGAAATTCACTACAAAAAATTGGACCCTCAATAATGAATTACGAAAAGGAACTGGGAGTTTTGGATCGGAACCTGCAAAACATCCCTGGATACAGCCCTGCGGATACAGTTTGTGTGATTTCTGTACCATATATAATAGACTTCGTTTTCACCTGAGTGGTGTGCTGGGATTACAGCATGCATGAAAGTATTATCATTATAATGGGGGGGAAATAAGCTCCAGGTATGCAAACTGGTTCAAAATTGCCCAGAGTCAGGCTAAAAATCAGGCAAGGCTTTGGTGTAAGACCTCCCATTGAAAAGGTAATATCCTGGACAAACTAGAGCGTAGTCTGAGGGATGCACACATTTGATCAAAATGATCAGTAAGGCTGCTTACAAGATACCCCCCGTAAGGCATACATGTAGATACATGGTGGTGGTTAACGTTTCACAAGTAAGTTGAATGGGATTGTGTCAGATGGCGGTGGAAATGATCAGTAAGTATGCTTACAAGATAGCCCCCGGATGCACATTTGATGGAAATTGATGAGAATTTGTAGTGGAATATAAGTATACATGTTATAGTAGTTTACGGGTAAGTTCATTTAGAATGCGTTGGGTGGCGGCACGGTATGTAACTAATTGACAATGAGACCTCACTCGGTCGCGACTGCGCCAACCAAATGCGCCAAACTCAATCCCAAGCGAGGTCTCATGGTAAGGTAGCTACATACAAAATTTAAGAATCCAATTAGCTGTTGTCAAGTTATGCTCCGGAAACGAAATGTTACGGACCGACAAGAGAAAGATTTGACCCTGGGTGGCGCCACCTGTAGATGCACATGCGCCAAACGCAATCTCAAGCGAGGTCTCATGGTATGGTAGCTGCATACCAAATTTGAGAAGAATCCAAGTAGCGGTGGTCTAGTTATGCCCCGGAAATGAAATGTTACGGACCGACAAGAGGAACTTTTGACCCTAGGTGGCGCCACCTGTAGACGCACATGCGCCAAACGCAATCCCAAGCGAGGTCTCATGGTATGGTAGCTGCATACCAAATTTGAGAGGAATCGAAGTAGCGGTTGTCAAGTTATGCTCCGGAAACGAAATGTTACGGATGTACGGACAAGCTGAAACCTGAGTATACGCCCCCTACACTACGTGTCGGGTGGGGGGCGGGGGGGAGGTACAAAGACTGACAATACAACTTGCAGCAGATCCTTTGTCAATCATATTTCGTGAGTCTTACACCAAATCGTTCCCAAAAATCGGCTCTCCTAATCACTCGTTTAAGTAACTTCCAAGGTACAGTAACATGTTTGGTGACAGAAATTGAAGCATTATGTTGTACCAGTTAAATGTGTGGACACAAATATGGTTGAAGTTCATGCAAAAGTTTTAGGATAAATCATATAAATGTAGAATAAAATGATTTAACAGCAAAATTGAAGAAAACTGTTGTCCTTCATTTAAGGCGACGCGAAATTCAAACTAACAGGGCTTCGCCAGTTATTTCATATTATACTTCTGAAATAAAATTAAACATTTATAAACAATGTTTCTATTCGTTACTAAATCAAACCTGCTTCAATTATTGCCTTTAAACTCCATTTAAATGCACAATCAAACGTAGAAAACGGAAGTTAAAACTAAAAATTATCTCCCCTAGGAGAGAGAGTTATCCGCCCCTAGGAGAGCTCTCACTCTTCCCAACGTGGTTACTATATAAGACAACGCCAGCCCATTCTCGCCCTCTTTCTCATTGTAACAACCGAGACCAGTAGTGAACTAGGCCGCGGTCTGAGGGGAAGGACGGGAGGGCCATTAAATTGAAGCAGGTTTGATTTAGTAACGAATAGAAACATTGTTTATAAATGTTTAATATTCGCTTCCTAAATCGTAAACCTGCTTCAATTATTGCCTCAGTACCAACAGGTGGAAGGAGGGAAACCTCGGCCATGTAGCAGATTCAAAGGCAGGCTAAGTAACCGCTGGGAAGACACAGACATGGATATGAGCAGGAGACATCAATAATCAAACAATTGAAACCCTGGTCAATGACAGTAAAAAGGTTAGAATGTGGATAAGATACAGTTGTACTTATCTTGATTGTCTACATCCATGTAGCTGTGCTCGTGGTGTGGAAGTAATTTCTACCGAGAAAGGACCCCTACCCAGAGGGTTGATAGGTCTACTCGGGAAGCCATCTATACCAAGAAAGGACCCCTACCACGAGGGTTGATAGGTCTACTTGGTAAGGCTTATCTGCATGCAGATTCTTGGCTGTTCCTAAGTCCGGGTGAAGCAGAACCAGTCCGTGCCTAGAGGTCGCCAAGCCACACCATTCTCAGTCCACAATCGTCTTACGTCCAACTTGCTTCTTGGGAGTTGAGCGTAGATGACGCAGCTGAGATCATGAGAAGGAAGTCAGATTCAACCTGAAAGACACAATCAAAACCGCAGTTAAGGTAAAGATTACACTCACCATGGAGTCCGGCATCTTAGAGAGATGATTTAGTGTCCGACATCTCTTAGAGGATCCAAGGTCGTCCATCTGACTTATTTCCTCCTTCAATATGTGATCGAATCAAATGTGGACTAATAGTATATGAGATGAGATGATACAGCAATTTGCAGATTTGCTGCAATGATACAAAATGCCGCCCCCCCCTTTTTTTAAAAATTTAGTTGACCACGTGCTGGGCATCTATAAGCGGCCCAAGCGTGGTCATCCTATCTGACTGGACTGGCATATCTCTCAGATAGAAATTGGTGAACGTGGAGTTCGCCGTCCAGACAAGACTGGACAATGTCAAGGAGGAGCAGGTTCTTCCATAAATCTCAACAAAAGAAACCTGGCCGGTAAAGCCGAGGGTAATTATGGAGTAGTAATAGAAGATACTAATCTAACCTATCTTTTGAGTGTCTTCCTCCATGTAGCTGGGATGACACAGATAAGGGAATAAACATGAGACAAACAATAAGCAACAAGAAAAACACTGGTCAGAGACGAAAAGGGTAAATCATGGATATGATACAGATATACTTATTCTTGAGTGCCTCCATCCATGTAGCTGTGCTCGTGGTGTGATATGCAAACTCTACCAAGATGTCAGGATCCTCTACCACTCGGGTTGTTAGGTCTTCTTGGTCTTAGAGGGCGCCAAGCCACGCCATTCTCAGTCCACCAATGACTTACGTCCAACTTGTCTTGTGAGTTGAGCGTAGGAGACACAGCTGAGATCATCCAGAAGAAAGTCAGTTTCAAGCTGAAAGACACAAGCAAAACCGTAGTTAAGGTAAAGATTAAACTCTCAAAGTGTCAGACCTCTTAGATTGATGATTAGCGAGTCCATGGTCGTCTATCCGACTTATTCCTTCCTTCAAAGACGATCATGATGAAGAGCAAGATGGCTGCCTTGCTACAATGGTGACAAATTCTGCCCCCCCCCCCCTCTCTTCCTGAAAGAACTAACCACGTGCTAGGTAGCCCTTAGTGGCCCAAGCGTGGTCACACTATCTGACTGCACTGACATATCACACAGATAGAAATTTGTGAACGTGGAATTTGCTGTCCAGACACAAGACTGGACAATGTCATGGAGGGACAAGTTCTTCCATAAAGGCCATGTGTAGCGATGGCACGAAACACATTAGAAGAAGCAGAAGACAGTAGTGGGGGCGTCAATAGTATATCTACCTTCTGCCAATTGATAAGACTATTTTATGGTCTTCTTCAACTACGCGGCTTTTTTTTTTTTTTTTAAATATCAAGCCTTGCTGACAGGCGAAGGGACATGATAACCGTAGCCGAAAGCCGCGAACGAAATCGGTACGAGTAAGATAGTGGCGGATGGCTCGAACAGGAACTAGCAGAAGATCGTCCACGAGGCCATGTACAAAGTCTGACAACGCAGGAATGGAGTACGAACGTTGAGCGCACGGACCTGAACGAACAGACTCATTTTTGGCGATAAATTCAGGAATGGGCCGAAAAGGAATGCAAGACCAATCCGCTGTCCAGGTCATAGAAGATCTTTCAAGAGCATAAAGTTGAGACACTCTGGACGCCAAAGCAAACGCCGCCACAAAGGCCGTCTTATAAGACACAGCTTTTATAGACGCGGACTCTAAGGGTTCAAAAGGTGGTATAATCAGAGCACACAGAACCACACCGATATCCTATTACACACAGAACCACACCGATATCCTATTTCGGTAACAGTTGGCGAGTACAACGCGACTGTAATGCGAAGGCGCGAAAAAGCGCAGAGATCTAATCGATAAGGCTAATGTTGGTACCAAAAGTAAGACGTAACACCCAGCCAGAGCAGAACGATAGCCTTCCATGGTGCTAATATGAGACTTCCTATCCTGGTGAAGGTGGAAGTCAATTACGAGGGAAATAGAGTCGGGAACGGTATCACGACCTCGGCACCAGGACAAATAATCCGCTGTAGAGACCGAACCCGAAAAACGAACGTAGTGAGTAAGGTCCTACATAATAATAAGCAACCCTAAGGTTGATGACAGAACCATAATGTCAAAGTCTAACCATTGGTGTAACGGTCTATACAGGAATAAAGTACTTGATGGAGAAAGTCGGAAAAAAACTGTCCCCCAAGTACACCACGAAAACATTGTGTTGTTTAAGCACAATCCAAAGGTAACCGGATCCCAACATAATGTTTGTGTGTAAAAGTCAACATGGTACTGTGTTAATACAACACTGTGCTGAATTCAATAAAAGGCGACTAGTCCGTCATTCACAATCCCGCCGTCGTCCTCAGAGAATATCCACGTCCATAATCGAAAGACCTATTCCATATAACAGTATTTGACCAAATACTGTTGATTCCAATACAATTTTGAAATTCTGAACTCCAGACTGGAAACAACAAGGTCTGAACAGAACTCTCTTCGTAGAGTAACGACGAACGTAAGTAAATCACAATGCGAAAAACCCGAGAGGAATTGATACAAGTGGATGGTTGACGCCAAACGAACGGACTTCCCCTCCCGCCGACGACCGACGATAGAGAATCAAAGGAAGTGCCGATGAATGAATATAAAATATGCATCTCGCAAATGAAGAAATGACGTGACAAACGGCGTTATGGCGTACCGGAAAACGTCTAACTGATGTAATAGAACGACGCACAGGTGTATGAGAGACACATGACGGCGTAATGAACATGTCGTCAAGGTGTAATAGGAAAGCGTAATGTGAAAAATGCGAGAAACGTTGTATATGATAAACAACGTAGTGATTTCCTCATTCACAACAACTTAATGTATATACATGCTCATAATGGAGCAGGATACAAACTTATAAAAGTACACGACGCAACAGAAGGGCGTTGCAAACAGTAACCCCGAAGTCGATTGTAATAAATTTTCCTTCTCTTTAAACGCAGTAGAGATGAACATATTAAATGTTTGTAGCGTTAATCACCAAATGTAAGCTCAATGAGATAAATGGGATTATGGATCTTTGTGTCAGTGAACATGAAATAATGTGTCAATGAATATGGTTACATTATGACCTCTCCCGATGTAATTTGTCTCCTGTACATGAAATTCAGTACTGGAGTTTTATATGGAGAGAATATTAAACATTTACAACAATGTTACTATCAATAACCAAAAAGTCACACAATTGACATCCAGAACAAAGATTTTTCCAGGAAACCAAAACAAATCCTTAAAGAATTTTAAATTCCCGAAGAGAGGAAAAACATTTAAAGTCTCTCGCCGGCAGGAAAATGAGGTTATTCAAAAATTTAGAATTTGAAATGACCCAACACGAACAAATTTGTCGAGAAGAGGAAGAACAGTGAGAACATTACTAAAGAGCAGTTTGATGCTCTAGTAGACTGTACCGGTAATACATACTTGGTAGAAAGAAACCATAGAAGACTTCACGACTTACGTGTCATTAGGCTTGATCCTTGGCCGGACCAATACATTCCCACTCACGCTAGTAAAATTTTAAATTTTCTCATAGGGAAGAAATTAAAATTAGTGCATAACTCCATCTGAATTATAAGCGTAACACAGTATACAGATGGAACCAGCTTGGTGAGAAACAAACAAATCACATGTATAAAACAAATTTGTGTATCAAGGCATAGCACAGTTTCACAATAAACAGTGGGTAATAGGATTACATACTCACGATAACCAACACGTGATCCCTTTGTTGATCGACACACCCTTAATCACATAAAGAGATCAGCAAAGACGCTCATTAAAATGCAACAAACAGTCGTAGCATTGAAGCCCCGTAACATCCATTTATGCTATTATTATAGCATCGTTTAAATAGAGTTGAGTTGTGGTTACGTACACAAAAACAACAAACACGTAAACATGAGAGGCAGAATAAAACCTCCGTAAGATCTCTCTTGAAGACAGGATATCAAAATCACATAATAATACTTGATATAACAAGAGATTACCTTCTTGGTAGGACCAAAGAATTGAATGGATGAAGGTGAGAAACAATCAAAGTCCGAACAAAACATACAACAACAACATGGAACATTGACGGACTAATTATAAAGACTCGGATTTCCCCGGCGGGGAAAAACGAACCTCCCGCGTCAAACGAGGGTAGTTCTCACAATCCTGGTAATTTATACAACAATTCAATGGATAAAATCATGAAACAACAAAACAAAAACCTGTTCGTTTAAAGTACATCACAATAGGCTCCATACTGACCGAACAAAACGGAATGTTGGGGGCTAATAAAAGCCCACCTCAAACACACCGGGTCGCAACTCAAAGTTTGTGTGAAGACGTAAAATTGAATACACACTGGCCTAATGCAGGACTGTGTTATTTGTTAAACATGAGATTTCATAAAGAGTTTTAGAAAAACATCGTCAGACGATCATTTCAATAGAATTTAAAATCTCCGCCAAAAACCAAATATTTAGCGACGTACGTCCGAAGACACTCAACACGTGGCCGACTCAAACGAGTCCAACATTCGCCCCAACAAATAGATCGGGCACGGAATTAAATAAACTATGTCCAGATTAAACCGACAACGGAGAAATAGACACACGACGTTGTTTATTAGCTTTCTTCTTTTTGGAAGAAACATGTGGTACCGATAGACAGAGGCGAAATAACATGTGGCAAAGAATTCTTTTGTCTGACGGAGACAATGGAATGGCCAGGCAAGACCGACCTGGTCTTTGTTGAGCGTAACAAAGGAACGGGTTTTGGATCGACCCTAGACAATGAATCTCCGGACCGGGTCAAACTGTCTAGCAACCTAGAATTATCTTCGTGTAGGATAGTACCGCTTGGTGGAATACATACCGACGCGGGAGAAACTGGGTCTTGACCAGCTCGGTCAAGATCCTCATTACACTTCATATCATTGACCAAAGAAATTTCTAAGACCCGTCTGTCGATCTCCGAAATAGACGGGACATCACAAGCATGTAAAAGAAAAACACGACGAGCCTGGGCATAACTCCTTCAAGCCGTCGGATCCCATAATACACATTCCGCGCACGTGGACGCACGATAACACAAAACTTTACAAGAAAAGCAAGCTGTGTGAGAGTCCAAAGGGGACAAATTTTGCCCGCACGTACGACAAGGAATACAAGTCGGAACTTCAGACATAATCATACAATAAGTAAGTTCCGAATAAACAACAAAGTCAACACTTGATAAAGGATATACCAGCGAGACAACAACAACTAATGTTGTAAAATTGACTCTGAACACTTCCCTAGATGTGCACTGCTCGAGCAAACAGGAGAAAGAGGACGAGAATGGGCTGGCGTTGTCTTATATAGTAACCACGTTGGGAAGAGTGAGAGCTCTCCTAGGGGCGGATAACTCTCTCTCCTAGGGGAGATAATTTTTAGTTTTAACTTCCGTTTTCTACGTTTGATTGTGCATTTAAATGGAGTTTAAAGGCAATAATTGAAGCAGGTTTACGATTTAGGAAGCGAATATATGGTTTGTGCAAAAGCTTTGGATAAATCCTGTAGTAAATTGAAGAAAAATGTTGTCCTTCATTTAAGGCGACGGGAACCCCATCTCGCCATCTCATAAGATACACCTGCTTAAACTTAGTCATTATGTCATGATCATGTATAAATACATCAGAAAGTTACTGGTAGTGACTTTCTTTCCCTGTCCAGGGTTCAGATCAACCTGATTAACTGACCAGCTCAAGCCTATGCTGCTGTCCACAACAACACGGTCACTCTGACCTGAGCACGCTTTTCCCCGTTCTATCCCAGCTTTGGTCAGTTGAATTAATCTGGCCATTGTTTCAGTACACATTGAGTTATTCTCTCAAATTTTAATTCACTCCTTTTATGATTCGTTAAAATGGCACCTTGTTCCGTTTGGTTTCATACTTTCGTCATAAAAATTTAGACAAAGTTTCTTTCGTTTCTACAACATGCTGCCTAAATCTGCAAAGAAAAAATAACACTGTTAAGTTGCCTAAATAACATCTTACGTTTTGAGAATATCCCAGGATATAGCGTAATAAATCCCCATAATGTTGGTATACTTATGTGTCCGTGAAAACATAAGATCATCTGTCGGTAAGATCGGAACATTCCCTCCTGTCAAACTTGCTAAGTAGCCGCCATGTTTTTTTTCGTCACGCCATCGGGACTGCTCGGGCGGAAATCAGAGACTGATATATTCTTCGGACTACCGCCGATAGGTTGTAAATGTATTACTATAAGGCTGAAGCGAACACACGTGGTAATCTGAGAAAGATGTCAGAATACGGATAAATCATGTTTATGTTCATTGGGCTGGCGAAGATCCCAAGCCGAGGGCGGAAATTGCTGAAGCTGTTTCAACTTGGAATTCCCTGTTTTATCGAGTAATTGAATATTTACATAACACATACACTTCAGTTTTTTACAGTCCAAAATGAGTTTCCTAGTGAATTTTGCCGCCGAATACTGGTGGCAAAAACCGGCGTGTAAGAATCCCTGATAATGTCACCAACCTGTTAGTTATTACTATAAAGGGAAAAATTTTAGGTGATTCAGCATGTGTGTGTGGAAAAGCAATGTACACTGCATCTCATACATATCACATGAGGCTGAGAAGCTGTGGATAGGAAAAAGTCTAAAACACATTTAATGCCCCAGGGGTGGAGAAATCCTCGAGGGTAGTGCATAGGTTGAACAAGTGTAGCATCATGTAATCTTCCAGAATATATGGGAATTGGGGGGTTCCATCCAATGATAATCTTGAATGGACCAAGCTTTCTTGTATGAGGGAACCTTCAAAAGTCACAATGAAACATGCAACCAAGGGTTCCCAATGGGCATAGATAACAGTGCAAAAGCTAAGCCATCAATAAATAATAAAAAAAAATAATTAAAAATCATGAAATCATCATAGCCATCTGAAAATCTAATCATTTCATCAGTCAACATTCAGGACGCTCTCACGAAAGTTTGGTCAGGCTCGACTTCATAGATCTGCAGATATTCAGCGGACAAGAAAATGTTGACGGACGGACGGACATACATGGCAACGACAAGACCCCACAGCAACAGGCCATTATGGCAATTCCTCTAATAAATCGATTACCCTATCGGGAATCGATCACCCATGATTTTTGGAGAAAAATACGATTGAAGTCTGGTACAGGTACTTCTAATCTAGACTAGAAAGGGTTTCCAAGACCATCGCACCTGGCTACCATTTTTCTGTTGTGTTTGTTGCAAACTTTTAGCCAGAGTTGTCCGATAATTCAGCTCCATATGTTTGAGTAGTCACTCCACTTTCCTTCAATTAGCTAAATTATATTTTATTAGATCCTGGCCACTTGAATGGAATTTCAGACAACTCAATTATATGCGGACACAGTTTTCAAAACTGGACCCTTGTTGATTCATTCTCTGCTAACAGGGTGCCATCGTGGACCAAGCCAGTTCGGAATTAACGACCGCCATGACTGTTCATGCTAGAGACAGAGACAGGGGATGTGAAATAGCACCGCTGAGCTTTCTTTACACCCTCTGTCCCCTCGTCTCGAGGGCATGCAGCCTGGCTGGCTCAATTAAAAGAAACTGGCTGTCCCAATTAAACGTAACTGGTTGGCCCAATTATATGGAAGTGGCTGACCCAATCATACAGAATTGGCTGACCCAATTATTAGGAAACTTTGAAAAAGCTCCCGGGGATTAACCTGGAGTGTCCTTATAAGAACAGGCCTCAGCCCCTCAGAGAGCTTGTTGTAAGATCTAGAGGCGACTAACTGGGGCACCCGTGGGGATCCCGGGTGTGAGAAGGAATAGGACACCTACCCATCTGGTTTCCGGGTGTGAAAAGGAATAGGAACCAAACATCGTGATATGACTGAAATAGTGCTGAAAGTGATATTCACTCACTCACTCACTCCAGAAAAGACATTTTGTACTTTCATCGGCATGAAACCCCACAGCTACTAACCGAATAAAGCTCGTGGATGAAGGTATGCTTATTTTACCTAGGTTATCCATTCGATTAGACACAACCTGGCTGCCCTAATGGGTGAATTGGGACTTCCAGTGACATGTCAAACCCTTCTTAAAAGACCACCCTCAGGAAAACCCTAAGTTGGTCCCTGAAGGTAATTTAACAAGAAATCTCATTTGGGGGACTTTTATGATGCGGCCTTTACATACAGGTGGTCGCTGAACACAGGTGGTCATTAGAGCAGGTTTGACTGTATATCAAGACTATAAAATGAGGCAAACTCAGCAAATTCTCTTCTAAAAACTTGCTTCTGTTTGTAATATGACTCGAGAATCCCTGGATCGGGTGACTTAGTTGTGTCTTCTAAAATTAAACCCAAGATTCACCGCAAGGGTGGAGTGAATGCGTGCAGGAGTAGGATTATCCTGTCATATCACGACCCAATTACAATTATCCGAAAACCAGTCTAACCAGTCCTTGATCTATCCTCTTCCTGCTGAGCACCAAGTGAAGAAGATGCAAGTTCCATATTTGAAGTCTTTGGTATTACTCGATCAGGATTTGAACCCAGGAACTACCACTTATGAGGTGAGCACTCCACCACAAGGTCACCACAGTGATGTCTGACTTACCGGCAGGAAGACAGCATTGATGTAATTTGTACAGTCCTTGGCTGGGGTGGATAGGAACACTCGGCAATCGTCAGCTGATCAAACATAAATGATATTGAAAATCACATCAATATTGTGCCTTCAAAAAAATGACAAATCTATGAGAAATAAAGATTTTGTGAGAGAAAGATTAAATAAGCTCTCAGCAGAAATCAGAGACATTCTAATATATATAAATTACTGTGTGATGATCTAGTAAGTGTCATTTACATGTATATAGGAAAAGTTCATATCCAGTACATGCCATTACTCGGACAGTAAAATATTTGAAATGGCATTCTGTATTACTCCTCCTCAAGAGAAATATGTGACCTTGAGAAGGTCAACAGACTCCTTATTGGTAGCCGTGGTGATATCATAATAATGTGGGAATTGTCTTATGTTAATGAAAATTCTAATATCTATTCTACTGGACAGCCATGATGTCAAAATAATTGGGTTCTTTTTCCACATTATTGATAATTCTATTATCTATTTTTCTTGACAGCCATGGTGATGTGATAATAATGTGGGTTATACATTAATCAACATTAATGATGATCCTTATTACCTATTCTTCTGGACAGCCATGATGATGTCATAATGTGGGTTATATTTCAACATTAATGATGATCCATATTACCTATTCTTCTGGACGGCCATGATGATGTCATAATGTGGGTTATATTTCAACATTAATGATGATCCTTATTACCTATTCTTCTGGACAGCCATGATGATGTCATAATGTGGGTTATATTTCAACATTAATGATGATCCATATTACCTATTCTTCTGGACAGCCATGATGTCATAATGTGGGTTATATTTCAACATTAATGATGATCCTTATTACCTATTCTTCTGGACAGCCATAATGTCATAATGTGGGTTATATTTCAACATTAATGATGATCCATATTGCCTATTCTTCTGGACAGCCATGATGTCATAATGTGGGTTATATTTCAACATTAATGATGATCCTTATTACCTATTCTTCTGGACGGCCATGATGATGTCATAATGTGGGTTATATTTCAACATTAATGATGATCCATATTACCTATTCTTCTGGACAGCCATGATGTCATAATGTGGGTTATATTTCAACATTAATGATGATCCTTATTACCTATTCTTCTGGACGGCCATGATGATGTCATAATGTGGGTTATATTTCAACATTAATGATGATCCATAATACCTATTCTTCTGGACAGCCATGATGTCATAATGTGGGTTATATTTCAACATTAATGATGATCCTTATTACCTATTCTTCTGGACAGCCATGATGATGTCATAATGTGGGTTATATTTCAACATTAATGATGATCCATATTACCTATTCTTCTGGACAGCCATGATGTCATAATGTGGGTTATATTTCAACATTAATGATGATCCTTATTACCTATTCTTCTGGACAGCCATGATGATGTCATAATGTGGGTTATATTTCAACATTAATGAGGATCCATATTACCTGTTCTTCTGGACAGCCATGATGATGTCATAATAATGTGGTTTATCTTTCAGTGTAAGTGACAATTTTATTATCTTTTTTTCTTGAGTCAAGGTGATGTCACGATGTGGGTTATTTTTCCAATATTAATGATAATTCTAATATATAATCTTCTGGACAGCCTGTCATAATGTGGGTTATTATTCAACATTAATCATCATTCTAATATCTATTCTTCTGGACAGCCATGATAATGTCATAATAAAGTGGTTTATTTTTCAATGTAAGTGATAATTTTATTACCTATTTTTCTTGACAGCGATGATGATGTCATAATGAGAATTATTTTTCAATGTCAAAGATAATTCTATTATCTATTCTTCTTGACAGCCATGATGTCATAATAATGTGGTTTACTTTTCAGTGTCAGTGATAATTCTATTATCTATTCTTCTTGAAAGCTGTGATGATGTCATAAAAGTGTGTCGTTTTTCAATGGTAAATCATTGATCTATTATCTATTCTCCTTGACAGCAATGGTGATGTCATAATAACATGGGTTGTTACATTAATGATAATTTAATTCTCTATTTTCTTGAGAGCCAAGGGTTATGTCATAATAATGTGGTTTATTTTTCAAAGTTAACGATTATTCTAATTTGGCTAATTTAGCTGCTGCAACCAGTATCACTACACTCACATGCCAGAATATCTTGTGTTCGGTTTTTGTTCTTGTTTTCCTTCAGTAAGGCCGAGGTGTAGCTTCCATCTTTACCAGTGGGGCTCATCACTTCTAGAGTCTGCAAATTGATACATGATCATATATTCACTATTGCAGCCACATGTACCCATGGCAATCATCATTTAATTATAATTATTAAACGATACTGACATAAAAAACCCCATTCAATTCTGATCCAAAATGAGAACCAGTTATAACATACATTTCGTATCTTGTGAAACCAGGGACACTATAATAAAGGGACTGGTGAGCGGCTTAAGATCAAAGGTTCAAAGGTGTGAGTCGCTCGGATGTTCCTTGCGGATCACGTGACCTCGAGCGGGAGACTTGAGAGAAAATTTTCCCAGATTGACGCCATTTTGTTTTTCGTTGAATATACTTCTTTGCAATTCCTGGATGATTTTGAGGCTCACAGTTACAGTTCGTGTCTTTTATGCTTGAAACAGGGTAAGTAACCCTTACTGCTTTGAGGTGTACTTGAGGTGTAGTTGAGGTGTACCTGTGAGGTGTACCCTCAGATATTATGAGGTGTATTTGAGGAGTAGATGAGGTGTAGTTGAGGAGTATCGAAATATGCAAATTAGTACACCTCAATGAGGTGTACACCTCAGGTGAGGTGTACCCCCAGGGGTTATTCTTGACAAAAATTTATCATCTACTCAATTTCTGAATTCAATAAAACTCAATTTTTTTCGCGCGCCACAGGCGCGCTAAATAATGCCTAAAACTCAATTTTTCCCGATTTTCATCGAATAAAGTATGAAAACTCAATTTTTCCCAATTTTCATCGAATGAAGTGCGAAAACTCAATTTTTAGTGCCTTTTCATCTTAGAAATAGGAAGAATCGATCATTCAGTAGTTTTAGTCCGAGCTTAATGCAGGTGTCAAGCGAACCACTCCCGGGGTTTGGTGGGACTAATGGAATTTACACATTACAAAATATATTCATGGAGACACTTTACATTTCTTGACATTTGGCAGCTCTACATATATCATCCCGCCTACTTTCACTTTCAGCGACGTGCGACTCTCCCCATTTACTGGAGTTTATTATTGATCATCGACGAGGAGTCAACTGTATGAATGTCTCCATGCATAGATCTTTATTCAGTTCTTTATTTTTCTAAGTTCAGTTTTTCAGCATTTTAAATCCCAATCCTTGACATTTCACCTGTACATTGACATCAACTCTGGAACGATATGTTCGCAACCGCAGCACCTCCATCAGTCTCAGACGAGTTCTTCTGTTGTGGTATTCATGGCGGGAACTGTCGTCGATAAGGTAAACACCACATGACCACACCACATCCTGGTACCCGGAGTCGGAAATCGCCAAACCCAGTTTCCCCTCATAAAGAAATACAGGCGAGGGTTCCCCACATACACCGCACAGGGGTAGAATTTCGCAAAATTTTGCGAGAATCCAGTTGGATTCTCAATGGCTTAGTTTGCGAGAATCCAAATTTGCGGACTTTGGATTCCCAGTGGCACAGTTTGTGAGAATCCAAATTTCTCACACCCAGCATTTCTTGACCAGTTGCCACTTCCATCAGTGCTGGTCACTGTGCAACTAGATGTAAACTTCTCAATGGGAAATTGATTGAAATCATTTCATTTATTTATTCTTAGGAGGGTGGTTAGCACACCTAAAATAGCACACCCTTAAATTAGTTCAGGCGAGTGATTGGTTATCTCCATTGATGAGCAGTATTCAACCTAAACATTTTTTGCTAAGTGGTAAGTATATATAGTCTGAATCTTATTTCTTTTGTATCTTTGTATTGCAAAAAACAAAACAATTGGGATTGTCTGCATTGCAAAAAAAAAAAAAATAAAAAATAAAATCTGGCCACCTGCCTCATTTCCTGGCAAGCAGTAAAACAATTATAATGAACCTTTGTATAAAGACTAGGCATAACAGTTTGGCATGGATTTATATCAGATACCGGTACGCAGCAACATTAAAAAAATAGGGAAATTCCTGATATTTTTGTCCCACATATTTTCATTTCATACCATGATGGTTTTTACAGTGAAAGATAAAAATTACCAACAAAAATTCAAGAGTCGCAGACATAAACAAGAAGTGCAGTGCCGTTAAAGTTAAAATCTTGACCTCAAATAAACTGACTTCTGAAGAAATGCGTCTTCTCAACGCAAAGTGGTAGACCGCGTTGTTGTTCTTCATGACGGGTCTCATGCAGGCAATGTCTCTGAAGAAACAACCCATTTTTATTTTCACAAATTTCCTTACCGCTTGATTCTACTTTGCCCGATGTGCTGTCTTAGGGAAAATTGTTTATCAATCTAATTATGAACGAATCCGAATCAAATTCATCTGCGAATTGATATCCAAATCATGAAATGTCCCAGGTTTCATTTTCACCCTCGTGTTATTCGCTGCGAGGACCACGTGTTAGCCGGATTCAATTCCTTCATATAGGCTGTTTTCGCCTGTTGGGTTTAACGTAGGTAGCTTTGGACCAACAGCCGAGCGAAGGAGAATACACTTGAGTCATTTGGCGCCAGTCGGGAACCATTACAGAAAGTATTCGAGGCTCCCAAAAAATAATCTAGCAAAGGTTTCCGAGGGTTAGTTAGCGCATTACGTCATCAAAACATAGAAGATCAAAACGTATGCGGTGCGTACAACAACAACAACGCACACATCGCTCTTCCGCCACGTGAGTGCAGTCTTTTCTTTCTTCTCGCGAGCTGTATTATCTTTGCATTTCGTTACAGAAACTCAATTTTATTGAAGGAAACTCAATTTTTTCGCGCGCCTACGGCGCGCGAATGTCCGAAAAATAAAATACTCAATTTTTTCATGGAAAACTCAATTTCCAAAAAAACGTCAAAACTCAATTCTTATTTGTTTTTCATCGGGGTTACCCCGATGAAAAACTGTCAAGAAAAACCCCTGACCCCTCAGGTGAGGTGTACCCCTCAGGTGAGGTACTAACTGAGGTGTACTTGGGGCATATCCAATTTTGAAAAATGTATTCATACCTCCATTGAAAATAGGTACCAGGCATATTTGTATTCTCATTTTTTAGTGAACACCGCTCAGTAGATTGATCCCCATCCTCCTCCTACAATAACTTTGCTGCAGCATTTTTCGCTACAAAGCCTACAACTAACATATGAGCAGCCAAACTTGAAAGTAGGGGAAGGTGACCGTGTATGTCGGAAAATGGTAGCACCACACTTATAAAGGAGCTTCAACATTGGCTCACAAGTGCCCCAATTGCCACACAGAGGATTCCAATGCAAAAGCATACAAGGGACCAATGTATTTGGGAAGTGACAGTTAACATATCCATTTTGGAAATATATCTGGATGGTTGACAACATATCCACAGGTGCCAAAGTTTGCATGAGATTAACAATAGTTTCTCTGTAAATTATACAACAGTGCCCATTAACTGATTGCTATGATAATTTGAAGAGAAGAATGTTACAACAGGTTTTAGTTTGATGTATTAGTGTCCTGGTGTCAAAATAATAATAAAAATAAAATAAAAATTGAGTTTACATAACATTTTTCATGTTGTTTAGTTGAGGTGTACGTAGGTAATTTAAAAGTGAGGTACATGTTTTTTTGACAAAGTCAATGAGGTGTACTTGAGGTGTAGGTAATTTAAAGTAACATTCATGCCAGAATGATGACCCAGCATAGACATGTAAAGAAAAAATTAAATTTAATGCCATGTTCAGCAATATTTTGTCTATTTAGCGAGTATGTATATTTTTTATCATTTAGAAAGTGATCGTATAACAGTATTTTCATTATTTTGGAATACAAGACGAGTAATTAGCGAGTATGAATAAAAGATTGTGCTGGCAATTATTTACAATAAGTGGATGGTATATTATGCTCAATTTCATGACAAACCTTTCCACCAAGTCCACCATATATCTTGGGTGTAGGTGGATAACTGTATCTTATGTTCATGCCAAGCTTGTTAAGGTGGAGTGTAGGAAATACTTGAGATGTAGATAAATTATAAGGTATAAGTACATACTTGCATACTTTTGTACATGCATATTTTAGCAAAGTCCA